>JAUEJL010081667.1:0-15199 GCA_032274825.1 Drosophyllum lusitanicum
TACCAAACTTGGACTATTTCTGAGCAAAAATAGACTTATAATCCAAGTGGTTAGTGGACATTGAATTGCAACTCTACTGACCATAAGATGAAAAAGATGGATAAAAACTTAACCTGTTTTTTGAGAGGTGTTAGATTTTGCATTTTGAGGGGTGTTTGGCTTGGCTTTCTTTGCAGAAACTGGTGTCTTCGGTGCAGCTTCAGCAGGTCTTTTAACAGGTTTCGCAGGCAGCACAATCTGGAAAGACAATACACCATATGTTGGTTCAAGTAATCAAAATAATTGTATCACAAAAGGTTTCAATAATAAGCGATGTGACGGAATAACACAATTACCAAAATAGATTCATCTCACAACAACTATAATAGCAATGTCATTAGGAAAGACATTACCTTTTCTTCTTCAGACTCGTCTTCTTCCATCAACTCATCACTGTCTTCAAAGTCGTCATCATCATCATCATCAGAATCGTCTTCTTCACTAACAGGCTTCATAGAAGCCTTTGGCTTTCCCTGAAGTGCACCTAAGTATCCAAAAAGAACAATCATATTAGCCTTCCAACACTAAAAAATTAATTCTATCATTGAAATAAAATTTGAATTGTAAGAAGAGATTTACCATTAGCATTAAGGTTCAATGCTTCTTCTTCATCTGATGTATCTGAAAAACATTAATTCGATGACATTAGTATGACCAAATAAGCAAAGTATCTACAAAAAATAACTACTCGAGAGCTTCAAATGAGACTCACCAAAATCATACTCGTCATCATCCGTGGGGCCAAAGAAACAAAAACTAAAGTCAAGGGAAACACATAATCTCAAGCAGTAAACAAAAAAAGCAAAATATAACTAACCAACATCCATGAGACATAATATTTAGAAACAACAAAACAGAAGTTAAACTAGACATATAACAAAATCATGTTAATAAAGCATTCGACAAAAAAAGGATATATGACTGGATTGTCTGCGATGTATCCACAGAAGTAAACACTTCCATCTTTCCAACCATGAGATAGCTCCAAATCTTGCTCGAATACTAAATCAAACATGATCTGCGGGGCACGCTCAGATGAAAGAGTCCCTATGACAAACTTCTTATCGTTGATCTTAACTCTCACAGGGACATTCTCCACCTTTTTCCCACTCTTCATTTCTCCCAATGCAACCTTCATGATATTGCAGTGCCAAATGTCATCATAAATTTTTGTAAAGTAATGTAACACTAACATCATCTAAATAACAAAACTCCTACTTTTATCCTTGAGCAGGTAGTAACTATTTTGAATTTAGAAAACAATTATGCAAAGGGTATTCGGGGTTATTTGTTTAAACTGTTTATCTGCTTTTACTGCACTTTGACACAACAAGAATTTTTTTTTATTAAAGTTTGAAGTTGCTTATTTCAAGCAATAAACACAAAAAATCAGTTCTAATAAACAATCCCAAATACTCAAAACAAGAATAAGTCGATTAATTTTGAACTTAAATACTAGATTAGCATCCCCTGCTTTATGCAACTGATGGAATATCAAATAATCAATTAGGTCAAATATTTAGAATAAAATTTCAATCGCCCAATATACAAAATTTTCGAAATCAAAAGACACATAATTTCAGTTAAAGCATATAGATTGGGATCAAAAAGAGCAAAGCTTGACTAAGATCGTGTGTTCATACCTGAGAAATGTGAAGGAGCTTCAAATCCTCGACTGTGACCTTGAGGCTTTCATTAGGTTTAACCTCGACACCTAACAAAACAGATAAACATCAAATTGAGTGAATGCAAACAAAACTAGAAACTAAACGAAAAGATCTAGAGCAGATGAATAATCAGAACTACTGAAGTATTATGAAACGAGATGAAACAAGAACAAATTACCCCAAAATTCCATTGCTATTGAGAGAAAGAGAGAGATTCGAATTCTGTGTTTGATCGAGTGTAAGAAAAAAAGGCGGACGAGGAATGTAAGCCGTTTGAAAGACGATTATATAGGAGAAGTTGCCATCGCCGAAGGTTTAGGGTTTATGCGAGGGTTTTGGGATCCCTGTGGTTTCTGTATTTGGGTTTGGAATGGGCCTTGCGTATTGTTGTTATTCGCACTAGGCCTTGGGCTTTTGGTAAGCGAACTATTTATGGTTTATATAAACTTATGAAGCATTTGAACTACTTTGTTCCGTTACTAACCATTTTTTTTATAGAAATGAGTTATTATTATCTAAAAGACCAATGTTTTAAAACCCCACTTTTTAGTTAACAATGTGTCACGAGTCACGACTGGGTCAAAAGTTGAACGGTTAAGTGGCGGGTCAAACCGGTTTTCAGAATTCTCAAGCTTTTTATATATATTGGAAAAAATACATGTTCTCCAACCTTAAAAAATAACGATACTTGCTTACTAACTTTATGGGTATGCATGGGGCGGATTGCGTTCGGTTTGGTTTAGGGTTGGAGATAACATTGTTTCTGGTACATAAGTTCCTATAAAAATGGGAAATGCCCTACCTTTGAGTACAGTTTGAATTGGGCGCTACTCTGCTATGCGCTATTCATGGTGCTACTGAGATTTGATAAAAAAAAAAGGTGCATTTGCGGCTAGTTTTAAGCTCAAACCGAACTCAATCCGCTAATTTCAGTTTTAGGATTTTCAAACTCAATGGTTTCGGTCTCTATTGGTTTCGGTTTTTGACGGGTTCTAATCACTAACGATTTGGTTTCAATTTTAAAACCAAACCCACCTAGTTTTCAATATTAATATATAATTTCATGCACTAATCTTCATTTTTCTAGCATTATATGCAAATTTCAGTAACAATTCTAATTTTCATCGTTAAATTCAGTGTCTAATAACATATTTCAGCACTAAATACCATTTTAGCCCAAAATTCAAAATATAAACGTATTGTGTATCATATTATAATAATAATAATATAAACGTCGATTTGAAAAAGGTAAATGACAATGGGAATATTTAATGGACATCATTGACTTCTATTTAATAACTATAAAATTAAAAAATATATATAATATATTAAATATTAGTGGGTGTGTTTCTTAATGGGACGATTTCTTATTAAAGCCGAAATCAAACTGAACCCGTTGGTTTTTTCAAAATTTAAAACCAAACCGTCGGTTTTGAAATTGTTTCAGTTTTATCTTTTGGTCGGTTTTAATGGATTGGTTTTGTTTTCAGTTTCTATGCTCACCCCTAGCTAACTTGACCATTGTATATCCGTAATCTACTATTGGAATCAACATCCCTTCTAATGTTTCATTCTTCTTTAACGATACTTGATGATATATAGATTATAATGGTGGCTAACCTCTTAAAGATACCAAATTAAGATGGACTTTTCTTATAATTAAAAGAAAGATCTTGGTAAACTCTAATGCCAATGCCCTATGATTAGGTTCAGTGAACAAAAGAGTCATGTCAACATGAGAGATCTAAGTAATGAGATGTCGATAAATATGTGTTTTGAGTATTATACATTGTAACATCTTGATCTTTATAAATTCAATGATTTGAGTAGTAGAGTTGAAAGGATGGATCTAATATTTCATGAGAAAATTATGATTGAATATACGTGGTTATTAGTTGTGACTTTTTGTATTGTTCAAAAGTTGTAAAGGTATTAAGATTTATGTATACATGTGAAAATTTTTTAAGTGGTTAAATGCAACACCCCACTTTATTACGATGAAATATTGTACGTTTTGCTACACTGGGTCAAAGTTTTGCTTCTAGTCGTCACTCGTATTGGGAATGTTCCCACCTAAACACGTTTGACCTCAGAGTTCGCATGAGGTTTGTCATGATTGTGACCCCAAAACTTGTGATGTCATGTAAGACCAAGGTTTACTTAACCCAATGTCTCTCATGTCCATGACTGATATGAAATTCACCTTAGGAGTCGCAAACACCTCCTTTGGTATCATTGTTCTCAAAGAGGTGTGATCCACTATCCCGAACGACACAAGAGTGACTCTGCTACCATTAGTAACATCTCACCTTACCACGTCACAATATTGTTTGTTTTTCCCTACTAGTTCACGACTTTGCTTCTAGCAAATAGCAAAAGACGAGAACTTCCCAATAGGTTACCCATTCTAAGATTGCTTTCATTGAAGCATGCTTAAATGCAGAGTTCTCAAGAGATCTTCCATACTTGTGACCCAAAACTCGTTGTGACATGTAGCACAAGATTTACTTATGAATCAATTACAATGAACTAAAAATGTCCAACAAACAAATTCCACAAACCACGACCACAACTAGTCAATCATATGATTTAAGCGCACAAACACATATACACTAAGATCTACCTATTTCTGGATGAGTCATCATTGGTTTATTTTTGGACTTAGTCTTCTGAGAGGGAGATGAAGAGGGTGTCTAGTTTGAGAAAAAAGGGTTGAGGATATGATTGGGCATGATAATCATATCCATATCAATTTTATTTTCATTGTCCATATTTATACCCATATTCGTTTAAAATAATTTGATCTGTCTATATCCATATCCATCAGATTAAACGAGTAAATAGATATCTATTTGATTTCAAAAGAAATTTCCACTCCAAAGAAAGTACCATAGTTTAACATATAATTTAAGATATTTGTTGGTATAAATGAATAACTTCCTCCAAAAAGAAAAAATATGAATCAAAAGATATAACTACAACCAAAACATAAATCATAATATCTCCCACTTTATCACACTTTTACATGTGTAAGTAATATAACTGTACAAAATATTATAGAAGCAAGTTTAAATTTAACCTACATTATTTTATATCTTTCATATTGTATTTTGATATACATTTAAAATTTTCAATAAATATAAAGATTCGTACTTAATTATATAAAATTATCGTTTATAACAAGTTTAATTTCGAGTTAGCTGATTTATCCATTGAAAATCGTCATTCATACCCGCTTAACTAAACATTCATATCAAATATTCATCTATTTAATTTCATCCGTATCCACTACCGATGGATCGGATGAATGAAAATTAGATCAGGTGACAATTACCAACTCTAGATACGAAGGATGGTATTGAGCTATATATTTTTATTTTTTTAAAGTTATATAGGCTTAAAGGCAGAAAATAGTAACTTCAGGATTAAACTAAAATATTGAATAAAATATAAGTAACAAATCAAAATAGAATTCAAATCGTAAAGTTAAACCACTGTTCATATTTAAAAGTAAGTTTAATCTGGTCTGTAACTTGGTGTTTTTTGTATTAATATGGATTTCCAACCGGCTTTGCGAGGGGCGAGCATCCGCTTTGCGAATAGCCCAGAGTTATCACAGGTGAACTTCCTTGGCCACAAGGAAAAATTTGGTTACTCTTAAGGTTCGAACTTGGGACTCCTAGTATTTACACGCTTGGAGACCAAGCCTTTACTACTAAGCCGCCGCTCTTTGTGGTTCGATGACTTTGTGTTTGTCACAAAGGATAGTGTCTTTAAGTTTAAAAAAGTTAATGATTATTTTCATTAAAAATTAAGAAACAAGTCGGTCTTCCCTTAAAGGTAAATAATTTTGATATAAGAATGATTATGGTGATATATAAAAAAACAATAATACGTTAAATAAATCAGCCCGAGAGTTAACCCTAACAATAAGATGGAGCTAAATACGTCCTCCGGCCTTCATTTTGGAAGTTGGAATTTATCGCAACTTGCCATGATAAATCACTGCCACATTGTGGCCAAACGACACCGATGACTGATGGCATGGGAATCTTATCATCACCTCACTCTCCTTGTCATTTTACTCTTCCCGACAATTAAGGAATTGAAACATCTTTGGTTATCTTTTGCTATTCCAAAAAAATAAAAATAAAAATAGACAACAACAATAATGAGTTTTATTTTTATAAGTCTAGCATGTTTTTAAAGTTACAAGTTATATGAGAGATACTTTCATTGGGTCTAAACACCAATTCAGCCCAAATAGTTTTCTTTTTCAATTTTTTCATGTATTTAACCAAAAAAAAGGAAAGACTTTGTATTTTCCGAACACAATAACTTCCAAAACCGCCTTTTCCTCAAAGATCTTGTTGTTTATATGAGTCCATAGAATCCAGAAGAAAGAGAAGATCCATTTAGAGAAGGTTTCCAATCTTGAGCCTTTGAACCAACACAATGTCCCTAAGAGATAACAGCATCGATTGAGTTTGGTAGTGTGGCTAGATTTTCCACCAATTACATATATAAAACTAAAGCCTTTGCCAAATTACAAAAGAGGAAGACGTCTTCCTAAAACTCAAAGCTTGCATCACAAATGGGACAACCAATGCTATGTAGTTGCAATAACCTATTTAGAGTATTCCAATGGGTAGGTAGCGTATGGTATAATAGATGTCAAGCTAGGATACTTACCTTACTCTTGATGAACTTAAGCCATGGTGTTTGTAGGAACCTTGGGTTAATGACAATGAGATCATATAAAGTCGTCTGAGAGTCAAGACCTTAAAGATACTCGACAGGTCCAAGTCTCTGGACCTTTGAAGTTGACTCCCGTCCTTGTTAATGATGCTACTTAAATATTGACACTTGCACCCCCAAACACCTTTCTTTTTTGTGTCAAGAGGGTCAATTCTCAATTTTCTTCTCAACCCGTGAAAGGATATAATAGTTTTTTCTAAAGGGAGTCATCAATCTTTAGCCTCCACCACCACTTTGCTAAAAGCGTAATGTTTGATGCCTTTAAGCTTCCAACTCCAAGCCCGCCCAATTCTCTTTTGTTAAAATATTGTTCCATGCGATCTAAGTCATTTTTTTATTTGAGACCCTCCACAGAATAAGTCATTTCTATACCCCTCAAGTTGCGTTATAACTTTCTCTAGCGCCTTTTACAATGAGAAAAAAGTACGTACCAAGAGTTCCAAAGATGCCTTCCATCCTGACTGTTTTGATTGAAATTTTGACAAAAGTGTGTGCCAGATTTAAACTATTGACATAGACAAACCGGACAACCGGAATTCCAAGGTAAGAAAAAGGGAAAGAGGCTGCACACCAGTTGATCTCGGAGGCCATATCCATGAGAGAACATCTGTTTCAATTCACACACCAATTAAATAGATTGGTTTTTTGTAAGTTTACTTGAAGGCCCAAGGCAAGATGAAAGCAGCGAAGAATCCTCGATCATCAGGTTTTGAATATTTAAGAAGATTCCAATTCAATGATCGAGTTAATGGCCTTTACAAAATCAATTTTTAGAATGAACAATTGTTTCCTTGCTCTTTTATCCCACGCATTGGTTTCATTTATAACAAGGGGGAGTCAAGAATGCTTCTCTCTTTTACAAAAACTAATTACTAGCATCCTAGAATGGTGTCAATTATAAGAAAACTTCTCCCTTCAATCAGTTTCATTAATTAATATTCTATATCCTCCTACAATTTATATCTTACTTCATACTTCTACTCACTAATTTGACACATGTGTATTCCACTAATTCTCTTTTCTTATCTACACACTTGATTTTGACACATGTTTTGATCATATGAGTAACATAATATATTACTATAGAAGGATATAGAACCTCTCGTATTTATATTCCGATAAGACCATATATATATATATATATGCATGCATCGATCATCATCCATCAATTAACTACACCTGATCACCGTCAGTTGTGTGTATGTGTGTTTGTCCATGCATGTGCGTCTGATTGATCCATACATATGGAGAAAAAGAGTACGTGCTAGCTAGACGCTGCTATATTATTTAGTTTTAGGATAAGGAGAGTGCGCCTGATATAGTTTTCTTAATTAGGAGATAACTAGAAATAAATTATAGCATCTATGATAATCATTGTTTATATTTAGGGGTGTTATTCGGTTATTTTTTTTGGTTATCGGTTAATTCGAGTCGGGTAATTCGGTTATTTTAATTATAGGATATTAACTATTAACCGAACCGTATTTAATATTTGGGTATTGGTTATGGGTACGGTTCGGTTATAACGGGTATCGGGTATAACCAAAAATACTAACTTTGATCTATTTTATGATTTTAATGATTTATTTTTAATAACAAATAAAATACTATTATAACCACAAAAAGAAACAAGCTAAACAAAAGCAGTAAACAAACCAAGCTAAACTAATGAACGTATATAAGTCTTTTTCAATCTTTTTTAGTGTATATCATTCTTGTTATACAAAGTAAACAAAACCAAAGAACTAAATTCTCACTTTTATTCTACAAATTAAACCAAGTTAAACAAAACAATTTTTTTTTACAAAATTGAAGATTTTACATTCAGATTATATTAGGGATGATTTTTTTAAATTTTTAGATAATTTAATTGCTATTAAGTTATTTATCTGAACATATATGAGACTTTACAACTTTTAAAAATGTATTGACGTAATTTAAAGGTTTGAAAGAATATATATGTAGTTAACAAAATTTGTATGGAAATAGATTAAATTTCTTTTTTTATTTTTTTTGGTATAACCGAATGGATAATAATTTAACTAATAACCGATCCGTAATTAAAACGGGTAACCCGAATTAACCGATCAAGCCTACAAAATAACTGTTTTAACCGAACATTGCCCGGGTCGGCCGGTTATCAGTTATTTTTGACGGGCCTAGTTCATAATATATATGTGATTGAAGCAAGTATTTAGGATAACAAGAACTGTTTTTCGTACGAAAACTACGAGAACCAATATGAACCAATCATTTAATTTCCTGTCTTTTTTATTAAACTTTAAATCAAAAGAGTAGTTTGGACATTTTACATTATCTCCATTTTTTAAAACTAATATATCCATCAAACGAAAATGTGTTAAATTATGAAAATTATACCAAATTAACAAGCAAATTATACTCTTTAACTTGAGACCGATCGTACTATATTTTTTCGAGAAAAAAATTCGCGTTTGCTAGGTTTTTTTAACACATGTATTGACATATGCACATGTGCATATCTACATCCGTACTGGAAAAAATAGGTGAATATGTGCATATGCACATGTGCACATGTCGAGTCCTGTTTTGAAAAAAAACCTAGCGAACACAAAAAAAGTTCCGAAATATATAACAAGATCTGTCTCAAATTAAAAAGCATAATTTTCTCGCTAATTTGGTATAATTATCGTAATTTAACACCTTCTGTTTGATG
This sequence comes from Drosophyllum lusitanicum, assembly GCA_032274825.1. Lineage (NCBI taxonomy): Eukaryota > Viridiplantae > Streptophyta > Magnoliopsida > Caryophyllales > Drosophyllaceae > Drosophyllum > Drosophyllum lusitanicum. Next base: position 9,160 of record JAUEJL010081667.1, read on the forward strand.
GATAAATTAGTTTTAAAAAGTGGGGGTAATGTGAAAATGCCCAAATTGCTCCTAATTAATTAAGGATAATTTTAATTAGTTTAAGGTTATCCATTAACAACTCTTTAATCTGGACCCTCCATCTTTTTTATCGACGACTATAATTGGTTCTTGCAGTTCTCGTACTAAAAACAGTTCTCGTTTGAACCATCCCCTATATATATATATATAGCATTTAGGGGTGTTCAAAACTGGATATTCGAAATTTCGGATATCCGAAATTTTCGGATAGTTGGTTTCAGTATCCGAATCCGAAATTTCGGATATCCTAAAATTTCAAAAACTTGTATTTTTTATATAATTTTTTAAAAAATATAATTAATAAATGATCATATTTTAAACTTTAATCACCAAAAAATAGCTAAAATATGGTTCAAAATGAAAAATACTTGTATATAAAACTATATATGTTAAAAAAATCAAATAAATAAGAAATATAAAAATAAAAAAAATAAAAAATAAAAATAAATTTCGGATATCGGATATCCGAAACATTAGAAAATCATTATCCGAATCCGAACATTTCGGATATCCATCCAAATTTCGGATATCCGAAATTTTGGATAATTTCGAATCGGATTTTCGGATATTAAAATCGGATACTCGGATTCGGATTATTTTGAACACCCCTAATAGCATTTAGGCTATTGTCTTAATATCTTAACTTTAAGTAATTTAAAATTACTAATTTACCCTTATTTAAACCTATAAGGAAATCATTATAAAGAGTTAACTAGATTCTTAAATACAATTTTTATAACTAAATCTTCTATAGTAAATTATGTTTAAAAAAAGTCAAAGTCAATGCAAATTAATTTCCAACCTAAATGATATTAAATACACATTAAAAATTAAATAAAAATGATCTTCATAAAAATAATAGTTTAAATATTCTATCATATAACACATTTAATTTAAGTATTAGAAAATGCGTATAGCTAGAACTTATAAACCTGAGAACATGTAACCTAAATTTATAGACATTTTCAGATTTTTTAAATGACTCATGTAATCAAAATAAAACTTTTAATTTATAGAATATTTAATATTCTTTTTGTTGCTTATTTTAAAATTTTATTTTAAATATTGATAAAAGAGTTATAAAGAAAAGAGAAATAAAAGAAATGAAGAAAGAAAATAGATATATTGTAAACGAAAATTATTCGATGTAATTATAATGCGTGAATATAATGGTCTTACGTTATAAAAAATAGACATGTTATCGAGTAAATTATTTCTAGCCGCAACATTACGCGGGTAATATGCTAGTATATATATGTCGTTTTTAACTTGCAAAATGTCATATATATTCAAAATAGTAAATTTTTTATGCATAACGTACAATAGTCTTAAAGCATGCTTTGGAAATATGATATTTTCAAGTTAAAAGGGACATATACGAAATTGCCCCAAAGAAATATATCTACACACTTATCGGATTTTTCACATTTTTAGGAGGAAATTGGGAGGTTTTACCATTTTCTCATAAATAGAACTAGTATTGTCGTTTTTTGAGAGGAAACCGAGAGGTTTCCAACCATCTATGTTCAATAGAAACACACGAATAAGAACAAAGTACTCTAAGAGTTAGAATGAACCGAAGCCGATAATTTTAAATCGAGATGTCTATAGGTAAACAAATAAGTAACCTAATAACACAACTCCGCCCACTTAAATTCTAGTTCGTTTCTATTCGAGCTAATCATAGTCGTGAGTCTAAGTGTCGGCCATAGCACTCAGTTCACTTACAGCCTAACTCTGATACCAACTTGTAACACCGTGGTTTTTGAAATTCGCCTTTAACAAAAACTTTTGACCTTTTTAGCATATTTACCACAATGGAAAAACTTTAACTCATAAATTACGTGAATATTATAAAACCGTAAATTCATGTCATAAAAACTAATCACAATGTTACATCCAAAAATCCGTTAATTAAAATCATATACTTGATCCAACCCCAAGTTCTCACAAACCATATATCATAGAATTAGATCAAATATCAATTATAAAAGAATGATGACAAAAAAAGAATTATTGAATTTCATATATATATATAATCATTTAGTATTTAGAACTTGTATCTATGTACGAGAATACAGTAGGACATCTAGCTAGTAAATCTCATAGAAGGAAACATAAATTTTATTAATGCGAAATACCTTATTAAATCAATGCCGTTTTAAATGAGCACCCTTCTTCGATACAGTTTCGTAAAAAAGTTAATATATTAATACTTGTTTATTATAAATTCATAGAATTTAACATTTTAAAATAATTAAGTAAATATAAAATTAAGTTTTTTGTATTTAAGATGATTTGTTCGGAATCATCTTAGTGGGTGGTTTTACATTATTTGGCTTAGTTTCTGAAAAGTGTGTAACTCGGTTTGATTTTGATTAGAGCCGAACTAGTTTTTTGGTCATCCATAATTTAAATCATTAAAAATTTACAACTTTACGATAAAATCATTTAACAAAAAACTTTTTGTTAAAATGAAACTGAATTAAAATTTTGATAATTAAATTATTATTCACGTGTTATCTTTTATTGTCAAAATAATATATATATATATATATATATATATATATATATATATATATTGTGCAAACAAATATAAGAGAATATTAGATCCATATTTTTTCAAGATATGTAAAAACATGACCTAGGTATATTTTTTATGAATATAAAAATGAGATTTTGTTTTAGATTAAAATTGAGATAGTGTCATTCTAATATGTCCTTTTACTTAGTTAAACTATGATAACCATGAAAGTTAAAACGAAGGAGAAGAAAATAGAATTTATCTTTCCATCTACTATTTAGTGGAGGCTATATATGGCAGGGAGAAAATGAATATATCTGAAGGCCCACTTCAATCTTCATAATATTTCACCATAGCCGTAGTTCGTAACTACTCGATCTGTCAAAACCCATGTTGACCCATGTCCATATCAAGTGGACCAAACACAAGTACCTGACAAGATGGGCTAACAATCGGATCAATCTCGATCTTACAAATTAACTCATTACATTGATCACATCTTAGACCACTTGCAATCACCATGGATGTTCCGTCACATGCTCCTCATTTGGCGTCTCGTCGTTATAGTGACAAGCTACGTAGCTCGTTTGAATCGTTTTTAATTTTTTAATTTTCTTTTTAATCAATAGTATTAATATAAATTAATATTATATGAGTCTAATAATAATAATAATGTGACAATTTGTCATCACAGTCATGGCTATTATTTGAAATTTAGGACATATAAGGATATGATTTTAATGTTTCGAGATTATATATATACATATTACAAGCTATTCCACCACTGTACAACAACTTCAAACCTAATCATCAATCAATTTTATTTTAATTTCTTGGGGGGGGGGGGGGTGGATAAAGATCTCTTTGAAGCAACAAATTCTGAATAACAACTAACTGAAAATACTACAAATTACAGTAGAAATCAATTGGATCAAATCTCACAGCATGAATTCCATGAATCGGAGCCAGCCAGCTCCACCTTTCGTCACCTTCTCCGCTTCCTTCGAGCAGGTGGATGATGATGATGATGGCGGTGATGCAGTCACCCCACCGTGGCCAATTAATTCTGTTTGATTATAAACGCCGGCGGCGGTGGCCTTTTGCTTTGGACACAGAAAGAAATTGCGTGAACCTAACTCGTTTAACTTCTCGTCTGGAGATAAACCTATTATCAATTAACGTTTTGAAACAGATCAGCAACGAGTTCGGTCAACTAACAATCAATACCGTAAAATTGGCAACAAGAATAATAACAGAATCTATAATCACAAGAGATTTTTATAGTGTGACGTGCAAATAACAAAAACGTTTTGCGTTGACTTTGATCTACAAACAAATTAATTCAATACAGGTATGAATTTTGCAATCAAAACGTGAAAATAAAGAAATTTCTATATCATCTGCGATCTATGGATTGTTTATGCAAAATAATTGCACGTGGAGATCGGAAAATGTCGAACTCAAACGTTTGAATTTAGTATGTGTATGGAGAGAGATAGAGAGAGGGAGGGAGAGATTTAACTTACTTTCTAAACTAAATTGCGAGTAATGAAGATCGAATCTAGAAGGATCTAGAGACGGAAAAATCGGTCGTCGGCTTTCCTTCGCGTACTGCCGTAGCGCGGCGGCGATAAGGTCACCAACAGTCGATTCCGGCGATATCAAGACGTGCACGGGACCTAAGCTCCTCTGAACCGTCACGTTAAGCAACAACTTCGTGAGTTTAGGGCGCGGTATCGTCTCTTTCGTAGCCACACCCACACCTCTACCGGTGATTAATTCCGGCACTGTCCTTGGTCTCGTCAACTTTCCTACCATATCTTCTGCAGCACGGCCGTGAAACGACAACGATTTCTCCGTTAATCTCCCCTTCTTGTTTTTCCCCTGTCCCTTCGGGTTGTTCTTCTTCATCGACATCGTGTAATTTTGGTATCTAAATATCTACACGTTTACGTATCTACATACACAAGGAAGTGAGTTAGAGATTTTGGTCACCGGAGACGGCGGTAGCGGAAGAACCGGAGCCGGGGGAAACCGGTGGCAGGGCAGGAGCTGAGGCTCTGAGGATTGCAGTTACCAACAACTACCATAACCTAGAATGGCATAATAGTAAATGTGAAAGGAATCACGGGCTAATAGGAGAGAAAATGAATATTCTATAGGCCGACGTCGAGGACCTTGAGAGTGTGCCTTTATATACAGGGGGAGGTGCGTGTGTGGATGAAGATAGAAGGCGATAAGGAGTAGGAGAGTCGTTAATTCCTTGGAAACCGGATATTGCAGGTTGCTGTCAAAGTAAGAGGTAACGGTGAACGGTAATAGCCGGTTTTGGGCGGCAATTATTTGTTGACATTGGCCAATGTGCGCGAGAGTGCGTATTGGGTGGTATTTATCTCATTATATTATGTTATTTTTTCTAATAAAAAAAACTTAAAAAATTACTGACATTTTTTTTACCAACGACTCTTTAAAGTAATACATCCAAGTCGAAGTGGGAAAAAATTTAAATCTAAGACGTTTTTTAAATAATTAAAAACCCATCTGCTTTCAACTTGAAATTGTAATTTTATAAATCATATATTTTAACTTGACTATTAAGAATTAAATGAATGTTGAAGTGTAATTTTTGTTGAAAGGGTTGTTTCACATTTTGACAAAAACCATAACTAAGGGCTGTTTGATTAGAGGGATTTTATGGGAATTAGAATTCAATTCTTACAAATTCTAATTTTTGGTTCATCTTGAAATTGAAATTTAAAAGAATTAAAATTCACGAGTGAGGGAATGTAAAATCCTTCAAGATAAGGAGAAATTTTAAAATCCATAAGAGAGGGAATGTGGTTTATTACCATTATACCATCCTCCTACTTTCTTCGCGTCGCAGTTCGTCCTTGCTGGTCACCGGTCGTCGTTCGATGTTCACCGTTCGCCCGTCGTCGTTCATCAGTTGCGTCCCGTTTGTCGTTCGTTAGTCCTCGCTGGTCGCCGTTTGATGTTCGCCGTTTGCCTGTCGTCTTTCGCCGGGCATCATTCGTCAGTCACGTTCCAGTTCGTCGTTCGTCAGTCCTTGCCGTTCACCGTTCGCCTGTCGTTGTTCGTTAGTCGAGTCCCCATTTGTCAATCCTCGCGGGTCGTCGTTCGGTGCGTCCCCGTTCATCAGTAGCGTCGTCGTTCGTCGTTCATCAGTCCTCGCGGGTCGCCCTTCATCGTTCGCCTGTCGTCTTTCACCGGTCGTCGTTCGTCTATCGCGTCCCCGTTCGTCAGTCCTCGCGGGTCACCGTTCGATGCTCACCGTTCGCCTGTCACCGTTCGTTAGTCGCGTCCCCATTCGTCAGTCCTCGCGGTCGTCGTTCGTCAGTCCTCGCGGGTTGTCGTTCACCGTTCGTCTTTCGCCGGTTGTCATTCGGTGCGTCTCTGCTCGTCAGTCGCGTCCCCGCTCGTTGTTCAACTACTAAT
>JAUEJL010081678.1:0-15198 GCA_032274825.1 Drosophyllum lusitanicum
CCTATGAACCTGTCGCGCCGCGATCCTTTGAATTAGCCCGGCCCAACTTCTTTTAACTCTTTTGGGCCTTGTTTATTTTCTTAAATTCTTTTCTTTGTTTTGGGCTTTTATCTTTTCTACTTAACTTTCTTTCTTGGGCTTTAATTCTTCCATTTTTCTTTTATCTTCACTCGATTTCTTTAAATAATTAATCTTTCGCCCTTTTAGCCTGTAAAATAGAAAGTAAAGGATAAACGCATCTTTTTACAATTAAATGCATATTTTTCGGCTAAAAATAACCTGATATCGCATAAGATTTATATATAATAAACACGATATCAATAAAATGGTATAAAATTAAGTTTACTAGGAAGTGTGTTGTTAAAAAAAGAGTTAATTTCATAAATGGTCCTTTAACTAACCACAAACTGCAAGTTTAGTCATTTTTAAAAAAAAGTTATAAATTATGTTCTTAAACTACTATTTTGTTACATGGATAGTCCTTTCTAACGTATTCTGTTTGTCAAGTCTGTTAAGTCAAGAGTATTTAAGTCTTTTTTACCATTTTTACATTTTTAATTAGTTTTAAATAATACATTAAAAAGAATATATTTATATACACTTAAAATACGAGTACACCACCACCATAAACCACCTCCAACTGCCTTATACCGCCACCTGTAACCACCATCACCCACCCCTCATTTTCCATTTTCAAACAACTTAAAAGAACAAAAGATTTATGCAAACAATGCCTCATGGTGATGAAGATGATGATGTTGTTGAAGTTACAACCACAAAGATGAGAAAACACAAACACACTATCCTCCTTTTCAAATAAATGGTGGTGCACTCTTCTACCACCGCCCCAAAACCCTTGATCTGAGGGGGATAAACAGCGCACGCACACACACACTCAGGCACTAGCTAAATCACCACCCCCACCAAGAACACACACATACAGCCACTGGAAACTCGGAAAATCCTAGAAGTGATGTAACATCTGAAAACCCGGCCTAGTCGTGAGCGGGTCGGTGGTAAGTTAGATTGTGTTTGTTTACACGTGTTTATGTTTAATTATGTGATTAAAATGAATATTTTATATCGTATGATTTTATGAGTTAAATAAATTGGGGTTTTGTACGAGGGTTATAGAAAATACCTCGTTGTGTGTTAATTAATTGGATAATTGTATGCTAGAAAGCAGGGTAGCACACTGCGTTTGGGATTATCTAGAAAAGATAATATTGACATCTTATTTGAATAAGTCAAGTGTTAAATTGATTATATGTATGTATGTGTGTAAGTATGTGTAAGTGTATGTATGTATGAGAAGATGTACATGGGAGATGATATACACCTCATGCTTATTTGAAATTGAATTGAGAATGTACATGTGTGCAAGTGTGTATGTGTGTTGTACTTACCACCTCCTCACTTGGAAGAGGTTTATCCATAGTGTGTGTTTGTATGTGTGTTAAATTGCTTTGGAGGAAAGAAACCTTAAGTCATAGCAAACTTGCAAACTTGAGATTGTGACTTTGAGTTTGATAATTCAAGAAAAGGAAACACAAAGACTCAGTAACATTAGACCACTGAGCACATGCGATTGAGAACAGAGGTGAGTGAAGGTTTACTCACGAGTGGTATTGGTGGTAACTGCTATAGTTACTTGTTATTGAGATGATTGATGATATAATAGACTGTTTAGTCTGATGATTTGTTGATTGAGAATTGAATAACTGATTGTGTACTATCTGATCGAATGCTGATTATATGCTCATGATATGATGACTACCGGTTATTTGGTAGAAGCCAGCTACGTGTGAATCGGGCTGGTAGTGAACCAGCTAAACGTGAATCGGGCTTGTGGAAGCCAGCTAAGCGTGAATCGGGCTGGTAGAGGTCAGCTACGCGTGAATCGGGCTGGGCCTAAGCGCTATTGGTCAAACAGTTGTAGACCCTATGGTGCATGCGTTGTATCGGTGGGGATCTAACTGTGCCAATTGACGGTGGGCTATCGGTAAACCTTTGCTTTGGCCTGCATTGGTTGCAGGTTCTGCAGAACCGCCGATCCTCTAATCTCCTTTGGATTTGTGTAGATGTTTGAGATTGTTGTTTGCTGATTGTTGATTGATTGTGGTTTGTTGCTGATGACTGTTTATTCGTAGCTTCCATTCACTTAGCTTTGTGCTAATTCTCCACTGTTGAATCTTTTTGCAGGTTCGATTAGTACAGCTGTTTAGCTGGGGTTTGTGTGCGAAGGAAAAATTGACCAACGCTCTGATATTATGTTTTAAATAGAGACGAGCCGTGTTTTGTAAATCTTTTGTAACACAAATGATTACTATATTTTGTAAACAGTGTAAGACGTTTTGTGGGTGATTGTAATTATGAAAATTTGTAACGCTTCCGCAGCGATTTAAAAAAAATAGCTTGGAGATTTCGGTGTTACATGTGATGGGGGAGAGATTGAAGCGACGCTGACACTCGCACACATGCCTAGACTAGGTAGAGAGAGATTTTGTTGATGTTGACAGTTTGGAGATGGCGATGGCTATGGTGGAGCTAAATAAATCCTAGATCAACAGTTGTGGTGGTACACGATGGTGCAAGGCAATGGTGGTGATGTGAAGGTGGGAAGTTGGTTTCATCTCCGGCTAGGCGGTTAGGGTAGAGAGAGGCTGAGGGAGTGAGGGGTTGAGGGGTCGCAGGTGGTGGTGATGCGGCGATAGGTGGATCGTGGGCAGCGGCGACCTTCTTTGGCGAGGGGAGGTGAGGCGGTGGTTCTCTGGCGAATGGAAATGTGAGGTTGTGGTAGGGTGTAAAGAGGGAAGGAGAAAAAGAAAAGGGGGCGTGGAGTCGACTGACAGAGAGAATTAGAGGGGGAAAGTTGGTTTTTAATGTACTTAATTATTATTATTTTTATTATAATAAAATTATTAAGAAAACAAATAAAAAATAAGGATAGAAAAGAATAGTCAATTTAAAAAAATTAACGGATCTAATTAACAGAAAATATTAGAAAAAACTATTCGTACAACAAAATAATAGTTTAAAAGTAGAGCTTACAACTTAAAAAGAAAAAGAATAAACCTGGTTAGTTATAGCATCTGAAATTAACTCAAAAATAATAATAATAATAATAATAGCAGCAGCAGTAATAGTAGTAGTAATAATAATAATAATAATAATAATAATAATAATAATAATAATAATAATAATAATAGAGGTTATATATCCTCCTACTTTTTACTCCTACTTATCATCATATTCACAAGATCAATACAAGTGTTGAAATCAATGGAAAAGATTAGGAAAGAGAATTAGTGGAGTCCATATGTCATGTTGTAGTGAGTAGGAGGATGAAGTAGGACGAAAAAGTAGAAGGAAATATCATTCTTCTGATAATAATAATAAACACTTTAAACTCGTTATGTCAAATTTGGGGACCGGTGACGAAGCCGTTTCTTTATAATGAAGATCGTCATTGATTTCAGTCGGCTTTGAGACACGAAATGGAATCTCCATTCAAGCCGGATATTCTCAAAGGCAAGGTTGCCCTTTTGACCGGCGGAGCCTCCGGCATCGGCTATGAGATTTCCACACAGTTTGGTAAACATGGCGCTTCCATCGCTATCATGGGCCGTCGTCAAACCGTCGTTGACTCTGCCGTCGCCTCCCTCCAGTCCCTCGGTATTCCGGTACTCGATCTCCTCAACTAATTGCCTGCCTCTTTTGCTCTCTTAATTTGATAATCATACCAATCAAACTAGGGTTTCCTTCATAAATAGTACCAAATTACCTCGGTTCTAGTGTTGATTCATTCATCACACCCGCAAATTCTGTCCTTGTTTTCAGGTCCATCCATCGATCTGCATAAATTGAACAACACAATTCAATTTGAATTCATTGATAAAACTGCTTACTTTCTTATTGTTTTGTTTTTGTTTTTGTTTTTATTTTTATTTTTTTGGGAATGAGCTACCTGTATTAAAATGCTTATAAGCAATCTTAAATACGACGTTAATTCATAACATATTCTACAGGCTGTTGGTTTCCCCGGGGATGTTCGCAAGCAGGAAGATGCAAAGAGAGTGGTAGAATCAACCATCGAACACTTTGGGAAGCTCGATATTCTTGTGAATGCTGCGGCCGGCAATTTCCTGGTTTCACCAGAAGATCTATCTCCAAATGGGTTCCGAACAGGTTTTGCTTCACCCTGTTGAGAATATTACTAAATTTCTAGCCATCTTTAATCTCCATTAATCAATGTTTTGTGCCTTGGGGCTGTTAGTGATGGACATCGACACTGTTGGCACGTTTACTATGTGCCGGGAAGCACTTAACTATCTTAAGAAAGGAGGACCTGGAAGAAGCTCAGATGATAATGGTGGACTAATACTGAACATCAGTGCTACCCTGCACTACACAGCTGCTTGGTACCAAATTCATGTAGCTGCTGCTAAGGTAAATTATAAAAACATATCTGAAATTTATTTTATGTCGGAGCGTTATGAGATTTATTTATTCTTTTATTCTAACAATAGTTCATGCATGTTCCTTTAAAATAGGCTGCAGTAGATGCTATTACAAGAAATTTGGCTCTGGAATGGGGTACTGATTATGATATACGTGTCAATGGGATTGCGCCTGGCCCGATAGGTGACACTGCTGGCATGAGGAAACTTGGGCCAGATGAGATTCAAAGCAAGGCTAGAGAGTTCATGCCTCTGTTTAAACTTGGTGAAAAATGGGATATTGCTGTTGCAGCACTCTATCTTGCATCAGATGCTGGTTAGTAATAGTAACCTGTTGGTTTTCAGTAATGCATTTGGTTGATGAATGTTAAGACAGATTTTGTTTGTAAAGCTTACAGCTTAACATTTATGGTTGATATGAAGGTAAATATGTGAATGGGATGACCCTTATTGTTGATGGAGGACTGTGGTTGAGCCGCCCACGTCACTTACCAAAGGAGGAAGTGAGAACGCTCTCTCGGATAGTAGAAAAACGGGCTAGAGCTGCACCCACTGGGGTACCTTCTAGCAAACTGTAGCCTAATGGATTGATGGATTTGTGGAAGTTATGACACTTGTTTCTCAATAAGAAATTGATTTGTACCAATGCAGTGTGTAGTTTACTGTCACTTGAATCCTATGTGAATTTTACATTTGGTGACAACAATTTATTGGTATTATATGATTTCCTTGAATGGATTGTAATTGTTTTAGCTATTTATGTGTTTTATATATGAAGAATGTTCAATATAGTTTATACTTAATTCATAGTCCTAAGGGATTAATTTTAGCCTTTAGATCAATAGCATCAATAGTCCAAATTGCATTTTAAAAATAGGCGGAGTGGTATTTTCGTAATTCAGTTATGCTTTTACAAATCACATGTGATTGATTGTATACTGAATCGCCTGTGATTGAATATTAAAATTTTAGGACTATGTTTTTTACATGAAATTTATTGAACACAACTCGTATATATATAAACACACGTGAGTTTAAAAAACCTCTCAATGTGAAAAAACTATGAGAATCATAAATGGCCTTTGATTCTTTTTTATTTGACTTATAATAATCCGGTTATTTTAATTAATTATACTTGTATTAATCACGTTATTTTAATTAACTAATTAAAAAAACATAATTGTAAGCCAATCATATATATATGTGTATATATGAGTTGGGTTTAATAAAGTCTATGTAAAAAACATAGTCCTAAAATTTTAATATTCAATCACAGGTGATTTAATATACAATCACATGTGATTTGTAAAAGCATCACATGTGAATTAAGAAAATGTCACGCCGCCCAAAATTTTAAAATGCGATCTGGACCATTGATGTCATTGATCCAAAGATTAAAATTAGTCCTTTAGGACTATGAATTAAGTGTAGACTATGTTAAACATTCTTCAATAATAGTAATAAGCAAAAAAAATACCAAAAAACTCGTCATACGTCTGATCGTATAGAGATCCTACTTACGATGTCACGATTCTGAGTAAAAACCTACCTATTTGTGATCCACCGCATTTTTGGTTGGTAGGATCGTACGATCCTAAAATCAAGATCACGATTTGATAACCATGCGTTCACTAATGAATAATATCAGCTTTAAATCTGACTATAATTGCTTTCACTAATGAACATCATCACTAAATTTAACAATACGTACAACATAAAAATAGAAAAACAACGTACAATAACTTTGTTCATTAGTGAAAAAGACAACAAAATCCATGATTTCCAGTACTCAATGTTTGTTTTCATTTCTAATGTTCATAATATGTATTCATTTGTGAAGTGTGAACACAATATACACATGAAGTTATGAACTACGAAGAACCCAAATTCCATATCTGATTTGCTGTGTTCACTAATTTGAGCATAAATATACCAAAAAAAGGACACTGGTTTGACTCGTTTAAACTAAGAAATTCTAATGGAAAGGTAACATAATTCTAGCAGTTTTTGCCGCCTTAACTAATTCTCAATTTAACTGTTGCCTAAATATAATCTATAATGTACAACAAAGACATGATCAAGTCAGAATAAGAAAGAAAGTGCCTACAAAAGTTATGGTTTGCGGGTGCCACATCGAAAAAAGCCCCGTCCCTCTAATGGAATCAATTTCGTATAATGTTTGTCAGCATCTGTGAAGAGGTGCTGGGTAAACATCGAGTGGTTGGTATCTCAAGCGGTCATTGCGAGGCAGTGGCCCTTCCTGAAAACACAAGTACATTAACATCGTATCACCAAATACTAGGTTTTTATGTCAATGAAACATGTATCATACAAATACCTCTTCCACATTTATTTGGTAAGGCTTCACAAAATCTTCAAACATCTGTGGGGACAATTTTCCTACTTTCTCTTTAACTTCCTGAACAACATCCATTTAAACTAACTTTCACATGTAAACCAATCAAATACTCCAAAACTCAAAAATAAAACTTTCCACTCGAGGGGAAAACCATTCCATTACAAAATATACAAGCACTAAAGCACATAAGATCCAATTTCAAATAATGATGAGCTGCACAAATAAAGTTCACGATGTTTGTCATGTAAGGGATGATGTAACACTTACCACCCCAGTAATCCTCGAGTTCTCCAGTAATTCGTTTGAAATCATATCCAGTATATGTCTATTTGCAATCAATCCTTTCATTGCAAGTTCTTCTGTCTCTTCAATATACTGGCACCAACATTAGATAACGTCATAAGATAGATTAGAAAAACAAAAGTAAGTTAAACCGTCGAAGTATAATCGCAAGAAATATAGGGGGGGGAGGTAAAGTGATGCCTACTCTTGTCAATTCTCGAGTGAAGAGCTCCGAAACTTCAACCGTCATATCAGCAGGAACCACATGAGGATCATCCCACTGAACCAATCAGATGAGTTATATAAATAACAGTCTAACAATAATTTGAACTGGGAAGAATTAAGACAAACACTTAACTTGAAAACATAAACTGTAAAGATAACAATGAAGAACATACCCTGTATTTTATGAGTTCTCCATCATTGCTATCTGCTCTATTAGCCAATCCAACTCTGTTCGTCAAAGTAGCAAACCCCAACCTTGCGTTTCTAGGGCTTATCACCATTTCCCGAGCAATCTGAGGAAACATCACAAGTTAAGTAAGATGCAATTTCCAGAATTTAACAAGGTTCCATCCTAGGAACAAATGTATGCTACTACAATTAGTCATGCAGTTTTGAGAAAAATTCACAAGTTTCATAATGCTTAACAGCTGAATACGTTTGCTGCATCCTCTTATGCAAAAACCTGTAAGTTCAAATAGCCCTCAATGACTTCTGCATAGTAAATACATATGCAGGCTCAACCTCTATCACCTGCAAACCGTCCAATAAAAGTGCAAAATACAACAATTCTGACCCATTTGTCACCTAAAATCAAATTTTGATGGATATTGATTCCACCATTCTTCCAATCGAGTCATTCCCTTCTTCCAATCGAGTCATTCGCATCAAAACTGCAGCAGACGTTTTCCCATGAACCAAGCACTCATATTGAGATGTTCATGTAATAGAGACGAGCATGTATATTGCTCTCACAATGCATACTTGGGTGACTAGCCTTTTAACACTTAATTTGGGGACAAACAGCCAAGCTCACTAGTTAATGCATTTGACTGCAGCTTTTTGGTTACGACAATCATATCTAATTAGCTAAATTAGACATAATCCAAATTTTGGCCCATCAGATGATTATTGTTGGAAAAGACAGGTGTAATTATTCCTAATCACTTTAGATCCTAAATAGAATGGTTAGATTTAAATAAGATCCATAAATATGAAATTAAGTTTGGAGAGGCATGTACATATGTAGCATCTTGTACACCTCGAATACAGAGATAATATTTTTCTTCCTCAATTTGGTATTGAGACGAGCAATTTTATTGCAATATTTTTCTGTGTAGAATGTTTATTGCAAGCTGAATTTAGCCTCGTGTTACTCTGAGAGTACTTGCAATATGAGACTTTTCGTTTCAAGATCAGTTCAGCAGTTCTTTTGTGTTTCACTCCATGTCAATCCTTCATTAGGAAAGCCTTAATAGCTGTTGGTTTATCCTTTCCTACCTGGTTAAGAATGGCAACTGTCACAGTCCCAATTCCAACAGTCTATTGAGCCCATTTCTACAAAAAAAACTTACCAAGATAAAGATAGGGAAGATAAAGGAATAGTGTCTACTACCTTGACACATCTTTCAAGTCATCAAGAGCAGCAAATTCTTCATTAGATACTGTTAAAGCTGTGAATTAATATAATTGTATAGTATAGGGACTTATTATGTATATAGGTCATAGTTGTTTATTATATATATCTTATGATCTGTACCCTATTTTAACATATATGAGAATACGTATTTGTTCTCTGCTCTCAATCTTCACAATAAGGATATATCATTTCTCATGGAAGCACATTCATTCTAGGTTAAACTACCAGTAAAAGAAAATACAAAAACCATCTTAAAAAGCATGGCCCTCTATAATTTTACCCTCAAATAAATGGAGGCATGTTAATCGTAACATGTTCCCATGAATAATTTACAAACTTGAAGAAGAATAAAAAAAATCTTCTAGTCCAAAGCGGCACATACTAAATATTTAACATATATTCAGAAGGACAATATGATGGAAAGGAACTATTTCAGAGTCCTGAGTAAATAAACAGAAGGCCATTAAAGTGTTGAGACAAATGACCTACGGGAGTTTGAATACTTTAATCACAATTAAATTATGTACTTACATTCTAGCAGAAGGTTTATCACCTTCTGGATTTAGTCTCTGCCAGGCATATGGTTTCTGAGCGGTATCCAAAGCCCAGGCATCTGAAAGCACTTTCTTTCCTAGAAGAAACAAAATACGTTGCTATTATAGGTTTATGTACTAATTACTAAGTATGTAGTTTAAACAATGGACCGAAAATAAGCACCTGCACACCTTTTTCCGATTAAAAAAACATATTTGAAAATGAAGTACACGTAAAAAAAGTCAAGCATGTGATCCAAAAGTAAAATGACATAACTGAATAAACAACAGCAGATAGCATTTCAATGCTACACTATCACAAAACTGTAAAGTAGCAGAAAGTGCTTGACATCTCATTAGAACAAGAACAGTAAGTCCTCGACAACTCAACTAGTCAACTCTATTTTCATTGCAAGTGCCAAGTAGTCAGTAAAAGAAACAGTAAATTAACATCTTAAACCCAAGTATGAACAGTATGATACTACAAGAACTTTTGAGACTCTGCTAGTCTGAAACCAAAATTTAACCAAAAAGTGTAAGGCCTAAAATTTAACAGTATAAAGAGGAAAAGAAAGAACTGAAGCCAATAATTAACAGCTAAAATGAGAAGATAGATATTTTATTTTAATGTAGAAATATAAAACACTTCCTAGAGAAGATGTTAACAACAAAGTGTGGCTGTTGTCGGTTTGGATGAAATGCTTTACTTTGTTGGCTGATAAAAAATATATATTCCTCCTAAGTTGCTAAAATTACAATATACAAGTTAGTCATCCATTACCCCCTTTTGTTTTGGATAATTGTAAGATTAATAATTACAACAACAAATAACAAAAAAGATCAAGAAATTCAGAAGCTGATATGACCGTCAACCTTGATACCCACAATTTGTTTAAGAGTGAAAAATGAAGAATACCACGTATCAGTTCAATAGAAATGCTCACTTATAACTAGGAAAAATGGGAATGTGCAGAATCATAGCAACAGAAATAACAATGATGTTTCATCAGCCGTCTTTTTGACGTATAAGTGTGGAAATCCTATGTTATTAGCTCCATTTGCATTTTTCATTTTGTTTATATTCAAATTATTAATCATTCTAAAAAATCTACTATCATTGTCCAGGTGCATAGAAAATAAACAAAACAGAAAAAGCAATAAACTCACCATCATTGCCGCTAACAGAAACAAGGTAGCGTTGGGCCACCAAATCCATCACATGTCCATAACGAGGGCCAGGACCCTGCCCTCGTACAACAACCCTGCACTCCAAAAAGGAAACCGAACCAACATTTAAGTAAACAACCAACAGCTTAAGAAGAAGGAATCTACAGCCCAAACTTTGACTGTACAAATTTACCGGTGCCATTTGTATTTGTCATTTGTCAAGTCAAGCACGTAGAGATCATCTGTTGAATGCCCCGCAGGACCTATGCCACCCTAACAATAGCACAAATTTATCAAAACTGAAAACCTAAACTCTGCATACAATTATTTGTAAATAAACTTTTTTATCACCTGAAATACAACCATGGTTCCCACAACAGCTGCTGCATGAGCAGCTCTTGGTGAAGGAGGCTCCCCAGCAGGTTGAATTCTTGAAATTTCATTAATTAACAATCAAATTAAAGAAAAATCAACGAAATGATATATTGAATGCAAGAATACAGCATAACGGAAGCAACCTGGTCCATTTCCTGGTAAGAATATCGTATACATGAACAGAGTTCGTCACGCCATCCAACCCTAGAATGATAGCATTGAAAATACCAATCAATTCAAATAAAATTAAATAATTTCTAGATAAATAGCCAATGAAGATGGTCAATTACGGATGCCGGGAACTGCTGAGGACTGGCCACCTCCAATGGCGGTGGCACCACCGAACAAGATGAGGCGAGGGCCATGAGATTTGGTTTGTGCGACGGCCGTGAGAGTGTGGCCGCATCGAGGACCAGGAGCGTCATCTTCTGTATCCCAATAAGTCTCCAATGGATGGTAAATTGGAGCTGGTTGGAGCCACGGCTTTGAACCCATCAAAGCTAAAACCCCTAATTCTTTAATCCGCTTACGATCACTACAAATTACTAACAACTAGAAATACAAACCAATATCTCTTGATTCATTATGATTGTAGGAATAGCTGTAAGATAGAAAAGCGGTTGCAGCACAAACCACCACCTTGCCACGGCGGTCAATGGAGGTGGTGGTTGCCGACCTATATGGTGGGATTCGGCCACTAACAGCTATCTTACCAAATCTGAACACAATAAATGCACCGATTTGAGCACAATATTGATCACAGAAAACAGTTGGAAGTGATGTTGAAACTGTGCTTAGGTGGAATCGCACTGGGGATTGAACGCCGGGAAGAACGGAGGAAGAGAAAGTGGGCTTCCAAAAGGAAGGTCTCGGCTTCTAATCTCTGGATGAGTGACGTGGATTTTCAAAGTAATACAGTAATACTTAACATGGTACTTTTTTAAATCTAAATAATAAAATATTAAGTTAATTACATTTTTTGTTTACGTACTTTTATGATTTTTACAATTTTTGTCTCTAACTTTTTATTTTTACGGTCTAGATCTCTAAACGATTAAACTTTTTACGAATTTAGTTCCCGACAAAATTTAAATGACTTGTTCACATTTTTAATTCATTTTGTAATTTTTTTATTTTTAAATTGGCTTAAAAATTAAAAACAAATATAAGATATATCTCTCTCCTCTCACACATCACCTACACCTCCCCCTCTCTCTCACTTTTTCTCTCTTCAGCGCCACCATCACTCACCGCCACCTCCAACCACCACCACCACCCATAAGAAAACACCTTAACTACAGAAACCAAAAATCTATGAAAACCCTACAACCCATCATCGACAACAACCGCCTGTAATCGTCTAAAAATCAACAATCACAACCTAAAATAGCCTAAAAGAAGCAATAGCCACCAAAATCGAAATCCATTATCTCTAGATCTTAGATCTACACACACACACACTCTCTGTGACCAATGGTGGTGCGATGTCGATGTTATTTGGTAATGATGAGACCCATTAAGCATATGGGAAGTGTGGATTTAAGGCGGTGGAGATGAAGGAGACACGTGGTGGGAGATGGTGGTTAAGGCAGAGAGAGAAAAGGAGTGAGGGGTCACGGTGAGGAGGGGAGGGGAGGTGGTAGGTGGTAGAGATGGTGTGTGGCGGCGATGGTCTTCTTTAGAGGCTCGTCGGAGGTGGACAGTGATCTTATAGGCTCGTCAGGAGTGGGGTGGTGGTCTTATAGGTGTGGTGGTTGGTTAGAGTGTTAGAGAGCTTGAGAGAGGAGGAGAGGAGATGATTTAAATAAAGGGTGGTGATGGCAGCGGCAAGGTGGCGGTGCTGATGACAGAGGGGGGTGAGGCGGCGGTGGCCTTCTCCGGTGAGAGAGAGGTGAGGCGGTGGTTGGGTGTAAAAAGGGGAGAAGAGAGAAGGAAATAGGGGGTGAGAGTGAGAGTGTCTGATGGAGGGAGGGTAGAACAGCCAATTTGATGGCACTTAACGGATCAAGTGTAACGGAAGTTTGTTAAAGGATTACTATTGCTCCAGAATTCTCAAATAAAGGACGATTTATGTACTTACGATTATTAAAGGACCAAACATGCATCTTTATGAAACCTTAAGGGCCAAAAAAGCAATTAACTCTTAAATAAATTAATTATAGTGTTTAAGGGTATTTTAGTCTTGGTATAGACAAGGGCACCCATATGAGTGAATTGGCGGTATAGTGAGTATTAGGTTATCCTCACTACTTGAGGTACTTAGTATAGACAATAGGACACATATGTTTTACTACAGGCTAACAATACATCGTAATTAGGTCATTTTAAGGGATGACGCTAGAAGTAGCTATGTAGTCTAAAAATGCAAATATTCAAGATAAGATTTACGTCTCCTTACGGAGAGATATTTCAAGGCACCTCAATGTTCAAAATTGATAACTATACAGTCGTGTTTGGACATAATGATTGTTTAGTTTAGATGTCTGTTGTGTTTACTAGTCGAGATCAAGAGTCAAGAAACATAATCGGGGCCTTATGATTGATTATGCGGCATGTCTAGTGCTTAATTGAATTACCTAATGCAAAAGGATATAACTTAACAATTTCGACTAAATATTGTATCAACTCAAAAAACCTTCTTCGGATGGGAAAATTCTTATGACTTATTGTGACTTTTATGCCCTTATAATCATACCATTTTTTATCTCGTCCACATATTCAAGGGTACGATGGTCTAAATAACCACCAATTATTGTGTGTGGTAAAAATTTGTTGTATACAAATAATCTCCGTTAATCAAAGTATTTGGTTAAAAACCTCCTTAAGCAATAATGATCATGGAGTTTTGTGGTTTTGCACAAATGGGAGTCACGTGGAGTGTGACACCCCAAACTTATATAAATTGTTAAAATGATATGTTAAATAAAAGTGGAGGAAAATGAGTAAAAGTTATAAATTATTAAGTTGTTTAAAATAATGATTCCAAATATATCCTCGTTAGGATTTATGAATAGAGGCGGCGGCCTCTATTCCCTTCCTTTTGTTCTTGTTTCTTCCTTTCTTTCTTTTGTTCTTCCACCTTAAACCTACATACTTATCCAATTTCTTGTGCAAATTGAAAAGAGGAAACTAAGAATTGTTGCAAGCTAGAATCTAACCTATTCTATCACTTCGTTCATCAATTAGTAAGTATTCTTCATCGCCTTCCTATTTGTTCTTGATAAACTTGATGTATTGATAGGTCAAAATTGGTTTAAATGGTGTTTGATGATCAAATAGTATTACTTTGATGTTAATTAGAGCTAGGGGATGTTATGTAGTAGTTATAATCGACTAGAAATGTCATGGAAGTGATTTAAGTGGGTTCTGGCCAGAAAACAGCAAGTTTCAGTCGAACTATTGTCATAAATTGCATAACACGGGCCGTTTAGAGGAGGGTAGGCCGTATAGGCTAAACACAGGCCATGTAGGGTAACACATGCCATATAGGTCTGAACACGGGCTGTGTAAGTTGAGGGAGGCTGTGTAGGTCCAACACAACCCATGTAGGTTGACAAAGGTCGTGTAGGTCCAACACAGGCCATGTCAGAGGCCATGTAGGCCTCTATCAGATTATAAGTTTAATTTTATGCTTTATATAAGATGTATGATTGTTATGCTATCATTACTTAGGTCTTATGGGACTTAAGGAAACAATGAGAGAAGACATTAGAAGCTATGGACCACAAGCGAGTATCTCAACCTAGTGCTTATAGAAATTAATTACCTGTAATTATACGTATTCGATACTGAGTGAGATTTATTGCATGATTATTATGAGTTGTTGATATCAAGAGAATTGTTATTAATTAATTTCTAAATAGTACAGAAGTAAATATATAATTAAAGAGAATGTATTTCTATAGAGATATACGTTTTTAGTACATATTTATATGCATTAAGAAGTACACGTGTGTAACGCCCCAATTTATAAAATTGAAATTTAAACTAAAATATTATTAAAATATAGGGTTTAGTTCACCAAAATGTATCCAAGTTGTGATGTTTTGCTATTGTATGTATTGAACTTAAAAATTTTCTATTGCGTGTGTCGAAGTTTTAATTTGTCGCTATTATGTGTATTAAACTTTCTATTCTATGTACTCACTACTAGAAAACTGGCAATTACAAATGGGAAAAGCGTCGGTAAAGCCTGTTTCTAACGATTTTTCAACAAAACTAAATGGTTGGAAATATCACCGTCGCTAAATTTACCTACGAATTTTACCGACAATTTTATTAAATTTCTGACGAAAATATCATTGCTAAATCGTCGGAAACGGAATTTTTAAATATTAATTTTTAATAAACACTAAAAATTTATTAATAATATTTTAAATT
>JAUEJL010081689.1:0-27323 GCA_032274825.1 Drosophyllum lusitanicum
TCCAACAAAGTACCGGTACTAACACACATTGGCCTACTTAAGCCACAACATAACATAGTTGGCCTACAAAAGCCATATCATATCATAATTGGCCTACAAAAGCCATAGCATATCAAATTGGCTTACAAAAGCAATAAAATATCATGGTTGGCCTACAAAAGCCATAACATATCAACATTGGCTTACAAAAGCCATGAACATGCATACATATCAAATCATAACTCAATTGGCCTACAAAAGCCTTTAACGTGCATAATTATCAAGTCTTTGGTTTCTAGCATTCAAGCAACTATATAACATTCTTGATATCATACTTAGGTTATACGGTACTCACCTGTCGAGCTATAACAGACAAATATAGTGTTCCGGCTCTTCTTGGTCGTCCTTAGCACCTATAACACATCATTCACATTTAGACATTTAACACATGCAAAGAACAACCAAAATACTAGCATTAATCTCCTAGTGATGTTCTAAATCCATTCACTAACTTACAACTTCAACCCACACATCAAAACTCTCAAGAAAAATAGAAACTTGTGATGTGTGCAGGGGCTCACGCCGCGACCCACCCTGCCTCGCGCCACGAGGTGCTTGCTGTGCCAAAACACAGCTTTGTGCACAACAGCGCCAAATCAACCCATTTCACTTCCAATCCAACTTTAACCAATTTTCAGTGTTCCCTGGCATCATTTGGCACTTGTAGGTTCTTTCTAAAATCCCTAACACTTACTTAATTAATTCATACAAAAATCCAACTTAAATTGACAAGAAAGTATCCATTTTGGCCAAAACTTGAAATACATCAATTCCAACACCTCCAATATACCATTCCTACTTAAGATGACTTATTGAAGCTATTGGAACTGACCAAATCAATTAAAACCATTGTTTGATAGCATTTTCTAATTTTTGACCATTTAAAGCCTATTTTAGCACTATTTTTGCCAATTCAATCAAAATCACCATTTCAATGTGAATTTTATGTTCCAATCAATCTATATGACTTATATGAACTTGTTAAAACATTAAAAATCAGTCCTTGATGGTCAAATTGGGTTTGACCCGTTTTTGGCAATTTTGACCCATTTGGTCATTTGTTGAATTTGAGCAATTTTACCATTTCCAATCCATAAGTTGTGTTCTTAACTATCTATATGAGTTGTAGGAACAATTAGAAGTATCAAAATCAGTGATTGAATGGTCAATTTGGATTTAACCTAAAAACCCAACAAAACTCAAGAACTTGAAGAACATAGGAAGAACATGGAGATTAAGCACTTACAAGTGGAATACGAAGATAAAGAACAGATTACAAGTTGATTTGAAACTCTAATTTATGGTTGGAATTGATGCTTCTTAACTCCTTCTTGATTTCTTCTTTCAAACTTCAAAGAACAAAGAGAAGAGATGAAGTGTGTGTGTGTAATGTGTGTTACGTGTGTGTGTAGTTTGAAGAGGCAAAACTGACTTGTAGGTTTAATTATCCACAAGTGGGTATTTTGTTCCCCTTTTCAACTTACAACACGACACCCGATTACCCGTTTCAACTAACGGGGATATTTTTGAAATCCTTATCTTAAACCGTGTATTATTTTATCATTTTTATCTATTATTATTATTATTAATTTCATCATCTCATTTAATAGCTATTTTTAGTAATATATACCAATAACTAACATATGCATATTTATTTTAATTTATTTAAATTATTTAACGTACCACGTTCGCGCGTGTCTAGGCCCTTTTTGAGGATGTTACATTAGGTTTATGAGCTTGATTTCAGATTAGGATCAAAATTTTAATTTAGCAAACAAAAAAAGAAAAGGGAAAAAACCCATCCCATCTAAACTAAATCGAAGAAATCAATGAATCCGAAGTCGATCCTATAAAAACCACTAATTTCTACTAATCTTGCAATTCTTTTGGCATTCTCAAAATGAATTACGGTTCAATGTGTTAAAAAAGCAAAAACTGATTCGTTTTAGCCAAGGAAATGATTTGCATAAAACAAGGTTTTCCCATGTACAACAAAATATATGTGTTGGATAAAAATACCCTTAAATATATAGATGATAAAAATATAAAGTTGATGTAAAAAACATAGTCCTAAAATTTTAATATTTAATCACAGATGATTCAGTATACAATCACGTGTGAATTACGAAAATGACAATTCACCCAAAAATTTAAAATGCAATCTGGATAATTGATGTCATTGATTCAAAGGCTAATATCAGTCCCTTAAGACTATAAATTAAGTATTAACTATATTAAAAAACTTAAAAATTCTTTATATATTACAAATCTATCGTAACTATTATGCATAATTCTTGTTATATATAAATCATCCGGCTAAGCTAATGGACCAATGGTTATCGGTTTGTTGAACCCAATCAATTTAGTTAATTCACGTCATATTACGTTCTTGCTCCAACCGACGAAAAAGATATATTTCTGTCGGACTGTCTGATACATTTATCCGTTCCCGCGCCACCATACGCCCTTTTCGGCCACCCCGCCAGGACATAAGAAATGTCCGTCTTCTTCCTTTCTGCTCCGCCGTCAATCGCCGTCTCCCTCTCAACCCACCGCACTACTACTACCATCACCTCCTGTTCTTCTGTTCAGACGCTACCATCACCACTCTCACAAACACTACAGTCAGTTCCATCGTCATCATCTCGACCGCCATCTTCAAATTCTTTGCTTCCAAACCCTAAAACCACTCCAATCCCCTCCTCAGGATGTTCACTCAACTGTCCTCACTTTGAATCGTATGTAACTCAACTACTGATTGTAAAATTTCATTTCTTTTCTGTACAGAATATAAATTTCAAGCTAATTATGCTTTGATTTTATAGGTGTTCAGGGTGTACGCACGAGGATAATCTCCACCGTCCAGTGATTTTACAAGAGGCTACTACCTTCTTCAAAAAGCTCGGTGTCTCAGATTTTACTTTTGATACTTGTAGGCTGGTATGTTACCTTTATAATTTTGGAAGTTATAAGAAATTTCGAATCTTACTTGTTTTTGTATTTGATAAGTGAAGGTGTGAACCTACAAACTCCATTAGGGGCTTTTTCTTTGGTAGCTTACAATTATGGTATTTTAGTTTAGCTATTACAGACCCATTGTTGCAGAAGTATCTAAGTTGAATAATTTCCTATTTTACTATTTACACCCTAGTACAATCAATGTTTGTCAATTGATAAAGTGAGTTACCTTTCGTCGAGGGAGGTAAAAATTGGAGATCCAAACTAATTCAATATTCAAAATGGAAACTTGTCCTTGAGAGTTGAGAAGGACCAGAATCTTTCTTTTCTCTAAGAGCAGAGACATCTCATGTAGTTCATAGTTGAATTTATTTTGGTTTTCTATTAGCCCCTGTGGTCCGGGAATTTACCTTCCATTTTTCTAGATTATCAGAAAAGTATGTCTAAAAAGTAACATGCTTTTGAATTGCAGTGGGGATGGAGGTGCCGTGCTAAACTTGCCATACGGGGGTCATCAAGTGATCCTCTGATTGGGCTCTATGAGGAGGGCACACACAATGTAGTTGATATACCTGATTGCAAAGGTCTGTACCATTTCAATTCTTTTTTAGCTAAATTTTGCAGCTTTTCACCTTCTGATCTGTGCAGCCCATCATCCAAGCATAAATGCTGCCGTCGAGCTTCTTAGAAAAGGTCTGTTTTTATATTCTGAACTCAATTTCTGTTCTGCAATGTGCACATATTCCTAAGGAACAAAAGTTCTTATGATGATTTAGGTTCTTTCTTCCATCATTCTTTTTTGTCTTGTTGAATTTCCGTTCAGGTATAAAGATTTTGAACATAGATCCTTATGATGAAGATGAACGGACTGGTTATTTGAGATATGTCCAGGTGCGACGTGTTTATCAATCTAAATGAAGCTATTTTTTTTACTTGGGAGTAATTGTCTATATGCTAACTTAAAAGTAATCTATAGATGGCAGTCACTACATACAACACATCTCTCCCAGCTTCTGAAAGATACAGAAATGGTTAGTCACTAGTGCTACTTGGTAGTTTATTCTGTATCTAAAGCTTGTGTTTGACTATTTAAAACTACCATGGATTGTAAACTTGCTATGTCATTTTTGAATCTACAGGTAGAGTACAGGTTACTTTAGTTTGGAACTCACGTAGTGAAACTTCAGCAAGTTCAGAGAAGTTAAATGACTTAGCGACGGTATTCTAAATATCTTGCCCAGAAAAGTAGACACCTTCCCCATTTTCCATAAACTAAAATTTAAAAGAAAGATGATTATTTATTTCTTTATGAAAGCCCAACTCCTCCATCATGAATATCCCTTTGCTCCCCAGTTTCACAATACTTTTGTTACTAACTTCTACATTGTGCTTTTTTGTGGTTTGCCATGTAGTTCTTGTGGAGAAATGGGGGGGCAAGCAGTAAAACTCATTTAATTCATTCTGTGTGGGCAAACTTCCAAACATCGACTAACAATGTGAGTGGTGTTCCTTTGTTTCTGTGTTTCTGTTGATGAGAGGTGGGATTATTTTCTCTTACTCAAGTATTGGTTTTATGATTGAATTGATTTAAGGGTCTTACGGTCAGATAAATGTAGCGATGGGAGAATAAAACTTTGATTTCTGTGCTAAAGGACCTGATTACTTATACCAGTGGACAGTTTTGAAGTTGAGCAAAATAGTATGTTTGTTTGTTTATTGGTTTAATAGCTTGTGGATTGGAATAAAAGGTGCCATAGGTTTTATTCACCAAACTTGTGAATAGTGAACTACGCTCGCTTATGAACATTGAGGAGCAACTAATAATATCTGGCAATGTGATGCAGGTAATTTTTGGAAATAGATGGAGGCATATATTGGGAGAAAGAGATTTCTGGGAGCATGTTGGAGGAATCGATGTCTATTTGGCTCCATCAAGCTTTGGCCAAGCGAATACAAGGGTAAAAACCTTATCCAGATTGGTTGTCTTACTATGGTGTTCTAGGCATGCAAAATCCTATCTTCTGTTTTTGGTAAATTTGAAGTTCATGTATTGCTTCTGTTGGCTTTAGAGGCGACAAGATGGTTGGGTTGAGTAATGGGTCAAAAGGGGCATCTTTTAGTACGGGTTTAAATGATGCGGGTCGGGTTGATCTGCAAATGATATTTTGTTCTTTTTCTATACGTAATTACTGTGTTAGTCATAGATTCTAAATCAGTATTATTACAATTATAATAATCTAAATCTTTGAACCAAAATGAGTTAGGGATTTGTAAGCATTAAACACAGACTTTGGGCTATTTTCAACCTGTTTTGACCCATCCCTGTTATAGCTAAACCTTTTATTTGATCAATTTAAACCCGTTTCAGATAGAACCCAGCCCCAAAAGGCCAGTGCATAAGTATATAGTTGAATTTGCCACAATGCCACTTCTATGTTTTTTATGTTTTGTTGGTCTAGTTAGTTACTTAGTAACCATCCAGCATGAATTCTTTCGTTTAAGAAACTTTATTGTTTACTTCCCTGTAATGCTTACTTATTCTGTGCTGTTCATTCCAATGTGTGATGCGATTGTTTTTATTCTGCAGGCTTTTGATTCTTTGCTTCAAAAACTACATAAATACGTGCCTCTTGGTGCATCAGTTACTGACCTATATGCTGGAGCTGGAGTAATTGGATTGTCACTAGCTTCCACAAGAAAATGCAGGAAAGAAATGTTTTAATAATGTTCTAATTAATTATAAGTTGTTATTTCATTAACTGACCATACTTTTGTTTTAATCTTATCTTCAGATCAGTTAGATGTGTTGAAATCAATAAAGAATCTAAGCTAGCTTTTGAGAAAACAATTGAGCGGTTACCAAGCTCCATTGATAGCAGCATTAGCTGGCATCATGCTGATACTTCAATTGTGCGTATTAAAGTCTTCAACTCCACGTGGTTATTATTTGTTTCATTTAGTGACTTGCATGCAGCAATCTCATGATTATTTTACACACTTTACTTTCAGAGCTAAAATGTAATTTAATTAGAAGCTACATGCTATTTATTGGGGTTCATCTACAACTTATCTCAGGACCCAATTTCTTGGCTTGTGGGATCAGAAGTTCTTGTGGTTGATCCTCCTAGGAAAGGACTTGACCCATCTTTGATTGGTACTTTACGGGCTATTAAATCAGCAGAGCGTAAAGTCATGATGCTTGAAAGGTAGAAATAGTCATGAATTTAGCTGACTTTTAATAGGTAACTGTTATGATTAGAAGTGAAGGATTTGAAGTTAATGTGTGATTTTTTTACTTTTTTCTTTTTTATTGTAGCCCAACCTTGAATGTGAAAGATGAAAAAAGACCATGGATTTTACGAGCAAGAGCAGATTCAATTAAGATTCCAAGCAGAACCGCACAAGAAGAAAGCCGATCGCTGCCTCAAACGCTTATATATATAAGCTGTGGATGGGAAAGCTTCAAAGAGGTACTTCTAGGTCTCATTCTTTCAAAAACGGCTGTTGAAAGCTGAATTTTTGTTCCATTTCGAGGTGGCAAATTGAGCGTGGCTGGTAATGGTTCAAAACAGGCAATCTTTGGTACGAGTCGAAACAGATTGAGTTGGGTGACCCAAAATAATCTCGGTCAAAAAATTTAGATTTCGAATCTTAGATTTTAGATTTTAAAAAATAATTACTGTTAACAAAATTATTTAGGATGCTTTCGGCAATAAAAATTAGCAAATTTTTTAACAAAGTTATTTAAGAGGTTTCTTCATTATACCTTTTGGGCTGCTACTGTCCTATTTGGCCTTTATTTTACCTAGCATTTTCGTGTTGACCTGCAATTTTTGTCCATAAATTTAACTAGTTATTTAGGATGTTTTCTGCATTAAAGTTGTCTAATAATTTTAATAAAGTTATTTAAGAGGTTTTCTTCATTTAGAAATTCATTTTGGGTCACTACTTTGCAGTTTGACCTGTTACTTTCTTAGCTAACTTTTTTTTTTCTTCCTATTTTTGATTTTAGATTTTGTATAAATTATTTAGGATGCTTTCTGAGTTATGTAATTTTGTAGTAAAGTTATTTACAAGATTTATTTACCCGTTGGACTAATTTGAAATAAAACACAACACTAATAAGTAATAACCTGTTTGCAATTAAACGGATAGAAACTGCCACCTCTAGCTCCATTTGATATACACTTTTCATAAAGTTCAAAATTGGAGACTTCCATGTGAGCTTTCTAATGTGCATTAATTGGTTTACAGAATTGCATGGCTTTACTATCAAGCAAGGCCTGGCATTTGAGTAAGGCCCATGGTTTCAATTTCTTCCCTGGCACAGAGAGGTATATCTCTTTATATTATGTGATTTACTACTTCGCTTTATACAAATAACTCAATTCTACTCACTTTTTGGGTATTATATCCACATGCTTACAAATGTGTAAAATTTGTCAACATTCTTGGAGAAATGTGGAGCGATATACTACTTTGAATCTTTGCACTATTTGTGAAACCCGGTTGAAAGTCCAGACTTAAAGCGAGGATGAATCTCAGTACTCCACACTTTCATGCTTGGTTGTTTTTTAATCTTAACACTATTATTTTATACACCTGAGTGTGGAGATTTAATTATTTCCCAACTGTTACAAAATACAAATGTAAAATATATTAAGGCATTTATAAATGCGGGAAGTCATAATTTTTACTCGTTTGCTCTTTCTGCGAAAGATCGCACATATTTGATGAAGCACTATATTGATTAAAGTTCAATAATCTGGTTGTGGTTTTTATAATTATTCATACTTGATCATTGTTGAAATGTTCTATGCAGCATTGAAATATTGGCTGTATTTAAGCGAGGACCTGCAGCAAGTGTCAACAAAAAGAAATCTGGAAAGAAGAAGAAAAAGAATAAACTTTCTTGAGGGACAAGCATTAGATTTCAGCTAGTCTATGTACAACCACTAAACAATGAAATTTATTCAGAAGAAGAAAAAGAATACTCTTTTTAGACATTAATAATAAATTTATTT
Source organism: Drosophyllum lusitanicum (assembly GCA_032274825.1). Classification (NCBI taxonomy): domain Eukaryota; kingdom Viridiplantae; phylum Streptophyta; class Magnoliopsida; order Caryophyllales; family Drosophyllaceae; genus Drosophyllum; species Drosophyllum lusitanicum. Next base: position 8,022 of record JAUEJL010081689.1, read on the forward strand.
TACCTTTCTGCAGTCTATCTACTATTAATTTTTTTTTTTTGAACGGCAAAGACCATAAACACACCCCCTAATCTACACCTATGCCCATGACGGGACTTGAACCTCAACCTCAAGGAGGGGGAACGCCTTAATCACCGCTTGATACCGCTAGGCCAAAAGCCCTTTGGTTATTTTGATTATTTATTTATACAAAGAGTCAAATATTGTATTTGAAAAGTCCACCATATAATGGATTTATTCAGTGCTGTTTTGTCCATCAAGATTTAGTGTCTAATGTCTTCTTTACCTGCTTGGGATTTTTCCAAACGAGGAAAAGCTCTCAGAATGTTGTGCGCCCTTAAGTCTTGCCTGGTCAAGATTCCGACCAGTGGCAGCACCTGAGAGGAGGAGCATAGCTTCAGGTGAGTAACATTAATCCTTAAAATTATTATCTTCTATGAAATATGTCATTTCATTCTTGGGAATTATAAACAAAACTGAGGATAGAGCTGGCAATTTCCACACATTTACTTATGAACAGGTCAGGGTTGCCGTGGGTTGTGTTTATTCACAAACGTGTCAAATAAAATAATAGCTAAAAGGGGGAACAAGTCATATGGGCCAAACAGGTTGAAAGTTGCATAGTCTATCTATGATGCGTACAACCTCCTAAATTTATTTTATTCGCAAATTTAGATTATTACTGTGATAATGTTTTTGTAATCATCATTAACACTTTAATTTTTTAAATAAAGGTTCTAGAAAATAAACAAAAAGAGTTCCAGGTCGATCTGTTTCAAGTTTTGACACCGACGTGTTTCAACCTGAACCCGCATTGACCTACCCCCTAATCTCGTCACATCTAATGATGAAGGTTAATGCTAGAGGCTTGGGGAACTTACTGCAGGCCCATGGTACTTTGGTAAGATGAGCATATGGCGGATCCCCACTTCCCTGAATTGCACCATAGCCTTTGCAACTGACATGGTTTCCACCACCGTATAAGGGGTTGTGTTGGTTAGTGGATGCAAGTCCACATACATATCCATTTCTTCCTTTGTCACCGCCACCTCGTCAATCTCTCCCCACCTTCCTGCCAAATCAGCACTGCTAATATTTTCTCTAATTTCCCACCCTTCTGTTCTCCTATTCTCTTTAAGGAACCATTTTTTCTTCAGCACCAACAAAAGGTGAGCCCGTAAAACAATTCCATACACATCACTTACCTGGCCCACATGTGGCACAGCTACATTATCCACTACAGGGAAACCATTGTGTGTGGTTGTCCGCAAAACCTGTACTATGCGACTCACTTTCTCAATTCCAGAAAGAGTTACTACTGGGTGCTTAACAGCGGCCAGGTCACCAACTGTAATATTTCTCATCCATGGTTTAGGGTGGGCTTCCAAAAAAGGCAGCCCTTTTAACTCTAGTATGATCTCATATATACTTGGGTTAAAGAAGTCTCCAACACTTTTTGCTATTAGAAGTACAAGCATGGTTATGGGCAGTAGAAGAAGATTATTTGTTAATTCAAGAAATATGACACAAACTGAGACGGTCATCCTCATCGAGCCTGCCATTAATGAAGCTGCACCTAAAACAGCATACAAACCTTGGTCAAGTTTTGTGTATGGCCCCATTGCCATACCAAGCATTCGACCATACACGGACCCCATTAAGAGTATAGGAAGGAAAAGACCAGTCGGAACTGCAATACCAAATGTGATGACTCCCAGTATGCAATAAAGTGTGAAGAAAATAATCAAGGAGATTGTTTGGTATTCATTGAAAGTGTTGACTGAGAAGATATTGCGTACGGCATCATCATTGGTTGTGAGAAGTAGAGTCGCGAGATCATTATAATGTCCTTTTGGGCAGTTGAATTGCTTGAAGTTCCCCATTCTTCCTGTATTTGGGCACTCAGAATCTACAAGGGATAAATCACAGGGCTTGCAGCTTACAAGAAATGGGAGTCCGTATTTGCAGGCAGACGTAAACAATGCAACAGTAAGACTGAGTAATATCTTGGCTAATCTTCCTTTCCTGCAATTTTAACGATGATAAGAGTTTTGTACTTTAGCACGAGTCGATCTTTATAAAACAGATAACAGTGGTACTTTAGGCTTTTTTTTAACCGCAGAACATACACCTCTTCACCTACTTCTAAATCTATACCTTATGTCCATAGCTGGATTAAATCTCATGACCATGGGAAACACCTTTTACTTGGTACCGCTGGGCTACAAAGCCTTTTGACGGTAGTACTTTTAGACTTATCAACTAATCAATCTCTTAACAAGTCAAATAGGTAAAATCAAAAGAAGCTAAAAAAGAAAGCCGAATACAAAAACCCTAGTAAATTTTCTCTAATTCTCGATTTGTTGAAGATTATTGTTGAAGATTATTTTCTATTGTTCAAAGGAGTGCAGTTTTGGTTGACTTTTGACCGATAATGGTCAAACACTCAAAACAGATCATTTTTATTCTCTTTTTTCAATAAATTTTTACGTTTATTATATTGTTATTGCTATATAATACGTTATTATTATTATTATTATTATTATTATTATTGAAATATTAATTGAAATATTATTATTATTATTGAAATATTATTATTATTATTATTATTATTATTATTATTATTATTATTAATTGAAATATTATTATTATTATTATTGAAATATTATTATTATTATTATTGAAATATTAAAAAACCCATTCCCTCCTCCCGTGGCTATCAGCATTCAGCATTACCATTGGAAGTCGCCACCACCATTGTCACTACTACTGTAACACCTTAGACGTATCTCATATCATCTGTAGAGAGGAGACATGCTATGATTTATAAGTAAAACTTGGCCGTACCAGACATGACACATTTTGGGACACGAACATGACAAATCCTATAAGAATTCTGCAGTTAAGCGTGCTTAGGCTGGAATAGTACCAGGACGGGTGACCCCATGGAAAGTTCTCACGTAGTGGCCAAAACAAAGTGGACAATATTGTGCCATGATAGGCAGAGTGTTACAAATGGTATCAGAGCCACTCATGTGTTGTTCATGATGCGAGGCAATGAGTCCTTCTGCCGAGGAGGGGGAGGGTGTAACACCTTATGTGAATCCCACATGAACATGGATAACATAGATAGTGGGTTCATAAGTTAACCTTGACCTTTTTAGATACCACATGTTTTGGGGCCACAATCTTTGACAAATCCTATGAGAACTTTGTAGTAAACCTTCACTTAACATTGCCATCTCTATAGATTTGTTATCTTGAACAGAAACAAACTGTGAAGTATACGAAGACTTACTCATTAATGAGATTGTAGACTCTGAGGATCTTGCAAAGGAGATAATTGTAAAGGCTTCCTAAAACTCCACCAATAATTCCAATTACAACTATGGGAATGAGGTCAACAACTTTATAACTCACTGAAACATCACTAACATCAAACATGATCAGTCCCCCTTCTCCAAAAAGCCCACAGTCACCATCTTTACAGTACTCCATGGAAGCTCTAAGCACTACAACCACAACTGCTGTACTGAAAAAGGTTCTCCAAAGAAGGGCACTTCTCCACCATGTTGCAACCTCCTCAAGTGAAAACAAGACACCACCCACCGGTGCACGGAAGGCAGCACATACTCCTGAGGAGGCCCCACAAGTGATGATATCTCGGCGGTCCTTATCATTGTTGAAGTAACGAACCCAAGCCCATTTGATTTGGTAATTATCAGGCCCACCTTGGCCTATTAATGAAGCGATACAAGCGCCAATATGAATTAGTGGGCCTTCTTTTCCTAGGTCCAGGCCCGCAGAGACAACCCCAATGCTTCCAATTATCTGTAATTGTAATAGAGATTTAGGTAAGTGAGTTGATTCGTACATAACAAATTTTATCCATACACAACAGGTACAAGCTATAAATAACACATTGTACAAGTTGATAAAGCATAGAGTTGTGTACGGATAATTTTGTTGTGTACAGATTATTACCCTTTAGAAAACTATTTAGATGCTGCTAAGTACGTTATGTACTTTTTTCTTACCTTTTGAGGTAATATAATTAGTAGAGGTAATATCGGTAGGTTTGGGTAACGGTCAAAACATGTAATTTTGTATTGGTTGGGTTGGTTAAACTTGAATACTTTTTTTCTAACTTTTTAAAATTTTCTTAGATATTCTTTATGCGTCTTGTATTGTATTTTTTACAAATTAAAGATACACTTTGGGGGCGACTTTAGGCCAATTTGACTCATTTTCTTCCAAGTTATTTTCTTTTTAATTTATCCGTTTGACTTATTAGAGCTCAAACATAAAGCCTTGAATCCACCATTTGTAAGCTCATAGGTTAATATTGCTACCTGTACTAATTACTCTCCCCCGTAATTTGCGATGAATGTGATTTTTACTGTGCTTACTGTGCCTGAATTTCCCTGCTTGCTATTGGAGTGTTATTAACTGTAGTTTTAGTTGACTAAAATTAGCTTACCAGTTCTAACTACGTGCCATATGATAGCTGGTGTCATAGCCAAAACTAAAAATTTGATATGCTTATTGATGTGACACGGACAAGAATACGAAAATACTTCTTGATGGATGCCTGCTTGATTAGGCTGTGTACATCATAGCATAGCTCGACACTTTCGGAGAAACTATTAAAAACAGGAAATCCCTTGTTTTTTTTTAATCTTTGCTAGGAGTTGAAATAATACAAAAAAAAAAAAAAAATGTAAATATTGCCTTGAAAAGACGAGGCTCAACTATTTGGGACAACCAAAGACCAATATCAGAATCTTTGTCCCATGAATTTTTTTTAGTCATGTCTGTGAGAGTGTTTATGATGGAATCAAACCAAAATCATTTGTTAATTTAGCCTGAAAACTCATTTTAAGAAACATCTAGATTTTTACTGGACACCCTAAATTGAAAACTTTTGCAACATTAAAGGGACAAAATACCACTTCTAAGGAGGTTATAGAAAGCCATATGCACCTTAACGAACATTGTTGTAGCACCGTACATTTTAGGGGTGTCTACCCCATTAAGGTAGGCTTTGATTTCAGGAACGCCTGGCCCAGCTGCAGTAGGTGCAAAAAACACACACAGAACAGCTGCAACCAGTGTCAAGAGTAAGTTAACCCCAGTCATGAAGAAAAACCCCATCATGTATCTGCATCAACCATAATAACATTGTTCTTCATTAGGACACTATTTGTTCACAACTGATTTGTTACTTGTTTTCTGATTATCTGTAGAAGTAATAGGGGGGAAAACCTTTTGTTCTTTATGTAGTGGAAAACAGCCAGGAGTTTGTAGCCTGCAATGTTCTCAACTGCTAGATTGATGAGAGTGGCTGTGATACCTGTTAGCAACCCGACCAGGAAAGCTTGTAACCATTTCCAGGATATATACTGCAACACCTGGGCATGTGTTCGGGTTCTCCAGTCATGCTTGAAAAGATCATTCTCATTGATTCTGTTATGTATTTATTTATGATCATCATTTTCATTCTTTTTCAGAATTTGGCAAACATATGATGGAAATATTATCTACACTTACTCGTAATCCAAGCTTTCAATATGAGAAACTTTGGCTCCAATAATAGCTTGTGGATTACCAGAAAAGGTATGATTTCTCTCGAGTAGTGGCTCGTGTACAGACTTGTTTTTCGCTTCTCTTTCTTGTTTCATAGGTTGTTCTTCCACATGGTGAGTATTTTCTGCCAATTGCTCTGACTCTTCCTCCATTTGATTCATTCCAGTTTCAATTTTTGGTTGTGACTACCCACTAACCCTCTGCTAGCTTTAAACACAATAACCTCTCTCTCTCTCTCTCTCTACCTCTCTCAACCTCTCTGTGTGTGTGTATATGCAGACACACATACACTGGCACAGTCCTGTTTGTATGTATATATTACCTATCTATCTATCTATATTGTGTTGTCCTAGTGGAATATGCTAAAAGCTTATGAAATGGGGACGGTTGGCTGGAAGAGATGCACAATTCCTTATCAAACCTTGGACAAGAGGAAGCATAAAACAAACAGTTGGGGGTCCAGTACCTCCTGGTTGACAGGCTAATTGATTGTGATTTGGATGGAAAATGGGATTGAGAAAACACAAAACTTGTTACTGCATGTACCAACCTTGAAAGCATGCTTTTGAATCTAGTCTTTTCAACGCAATTTTGTTTCAATCTCGTGTGATTAAAATAGTCAAAGTAAATATGTATTATTTTTTTGAAAATCAAGAAATATATAGATTGAGACCAAATACGATAATTTTAAAATCCACACAAAAACATGAGACCAAAACATTATTCAAACATGAACAAATTTTTTTGATACAACATATATATATATATATATATATATATATATATATATATATATTATCTGTCTAATCATGTTTTACAGTTATTTGAACGTAAAAAAAAGAGAGAAATTAAAAACTCGAATCATTTTTATGCAAATGTATTTTTCATATTTTTTTAAAATAGAAAGCTTCACCCATTTTAAAAGAAACTAAAAATAAATCCACGACTAAACATACCAGAAAACTCGTCAAAGCATAATGCCAAAAAAGTACGCATGTTACATGGTTGGTTGCTTAAAAAACTGATGTTTCAATTTATTCCTTAAAGAAAAGAACCAGAAAAAAAACATTATATGTTACTTTTACGAATGATCGTACTACAAAAATTAGGAGATAGAAATAAATTTTTAATCTTTTTTCTCAATTACAATAATTTTGGAAAGAAAAGTTGGTTTATGTTATACTTTAAGGAAAATTGCTGAGAAAGGTAATCTAAATATTGAAAATTATCAATAAAGGTAACGTCCAATTTTTTTGATCGAGAAAGGATTATAAAATTTAATTTGTAACAAAAAAGATAATAACATCTTAGACCTAACAGAAAAGGATTATAAATTTCAATTTGTAACAAAAAAAGGTATAAATTTTACGCATTATACCCTTTTTTGTTACAAAATGAAATTTATAATCTTTTCTCGGCCAAAAAAATTGGACATTACCTTTATCGGCAAATTTTGATATTTAAGTTACCTTTCTCGGTAATTTGCCCTATAATTTATAAACAGATAAGAATACGTTGTATCAATTGGATAAGGTCTTTGATGTAAGTTCTATAAAATGAATTTATGTTTCTGTTTGCGCTGTTCTTAACATATTTTAATGCTATTTAAAAAAAATAAAAAATAAAAAAACTATATCATGTAGATGCTTTTGGTATATATATGTCAAGGAGCCATGGGGGTCGTCTCTATATATATAGTTCCTATATATGGTTGAGGTACGCTAGGATTGTGAATTCTATGTCTTGTTTATGCAGACCACAACTCTTCTTTTCAGTAGAAATTTAGTTCCACTGGTAATTTAAACAAAAAATCTAAATGTGTATAAATACATAAAATGTTTGAAATTTTCATATAGGTTATAGAAAAACGTATACATAATTTAAAGAAAATATGTTTATAATATATATTAGAATTTAGATATATTTTATCACTTTTGTTAGTAATAATATAAAATATTAGAAATGGTAAAAAAAAATGTTTTTAATAGTCTGTAGAAAGAGAATTATTCTATTCTAAATCGTTTTTTTAATCGAAATAAACCAAAAATCTAATTAAAAAATAAAAAGGTGCCACATTTTAATATTAGGAGGTGTTAGTAGGTAGTATAATGACATTTCTTTATTATATGTAAAAGAAATATTTAAGTCAAGAAAATGGCAGGCAATGATTTTTCATACCCGTGAAAAACACTAGAATAAATAAATGTGGTAATTAGTTATATTAGTTTTTCAAGTCATATATGGAATTGAATTATAGATTATTATTGTTATATTTTGCTTGCAATAAAAAAGGACAATCATTTATAACGCGTATTTCAATTATGACTTGAGAGTTATCAAATCAAAGGGATGGTTAATTTGAAAACCGTTTTTATTGTAAATACTGTAAGAACCAATCTTAGCGCTTGGTTAAAATAAATTAGTGGCCAATAAAAATGACAGTTCGTTAATGATGAATTAATGACCCATTAATGACACATTAATGAGGGGTATTTCGGGTAAATCAAGACTCGATTTTTAATAACAACTCACCCGGACGCAATTAACGATTGAAAATTTATATAAAAGACCAAAATACCTCTATTAATGAGAATTAATAACGATTATAAATAGTACTTACAGTACTTACAATAAAAACGGTTCTCAAATAATCTTTTTACTCGAATCAAATATCTTGTATCCGATATATTGGTGACAATGATAGTTGATTCTCTCTTACTTTTTAATTACATATACATACATACACACATATGTATTTGTCTTGTGCATATAAATTATCAAGTAGACGCGTCACGCATGTGTGAGAAAGTACAAATAAATATAAAAATAAAGAAGTAAACGAATCAGAGAGATTGGATCCTTAGTTACGTTTAGTCATAATTATAGATTTTTTAAGCAAAAATATTATTTAATTTCAATTCGATTATAGGGCTGTGCCTATTTGGACAAGTGGCGGAGCTAAGATGGGGTAGGGTTGATAGTTACCCGCTCTATAATTTAAAATCGCATAGTATATGAGTCTAGTTTCTAAAAGTGTATTGAAGTTGTCACTTTTTGTTATTGTGTATATCTAACTTTTAAAACTACCGTTTAGTTTATCATACTTTCAAAAACTACCATTTTGAGTATCAACTTACATCTTGTTTAGGTTGCCAGTTTTTTTATCATTTTTAATTTATTTTTATCTCCTTAAAATTCATCTCAGATGCCATGTCATTTTTAACTCTAAATAAGAACACCATGAAGAAATCGGATCTGAACCAAGAAAACGAAAACCCTAACAACAAAAAAACTAAAATCGAACCCAAATTTATGAACCAAGAATCAGATCTAAACCAATAAAATGAACAATAACAAAAACCCTAATCGTAGGAGAACCTGAAATCGATTAGAACAAAAAACCCTAATCATAGGAGAATCTGAAATCGCAACTCATTTCATCGATTAACAGATCGCATATGAACAAAAACCCCAAATCGATTATCAGAAGCATAAACTCGAAGCATTAAAAAACTCCAAATCGTTCGAAAGTTGTAAAGAAACACAAAACAGATGTAAAGAAACCCTAAACTTACCTCATCAAACAAGAACTCCAAATCGATTAGCAAAAGCATAAACCGGAATCGATACCCATGAACCCTAAATTGATATCATTCGATGAACCCTAAATCTTTACATATGTTTCTTATGGTGGTGGTGGTGGTCTGCCCTCAATAAAAAACGAGCTCAAAAACGAGTACGAGATTGAACGAAGGTGGTGGTGGTCGAATGTGGTGATGATCGAAGGAAGTGGAGGGTAGTGGTTGACGGAAGTGGAGGGTAGTGGTCGACTGGACGTAAGAGATTGAATGAATGTCTTTCTTCAATTTATTAATATTCATTTTATTTGAATTTTTCATGTTACATGCCATATCACCCATCACATCATCAAAACCGGTGACACATCACCTTTTAACCTGCTATAGCAGGTTGAATACATCATTTGGTAGTTATAGAAAGTTCAATACACTAAATGGTAGTTTTCAAAGTTTGGTATACACAATAACAAAAAATGACAACTTCGATACACTTTTGGAAACTAAACCCTAAATTTTTTTACAAATTAACAATATATAGGTAATTGTCTCCTCAAAATATTTAGATAATATCATATATGTTCAATGCCGTGATTGAGCTTTTGGTTTTGATTTTTTGATCTGTATATGTGCAAAATTATTTGAATTGCTTTTGTTCTTAAAATCTTGAATCCTTATTTTGTGTTCTTGATAGCTCTTGTGTTGTCATTAAGGTTCTTGTGTTCTTGAATTCGATAATTCTTGCGTTAGAATCTCATCTAGTCGATTATTTGACGCTTGTAAGTATGTTGTGTTCTTGATTTCAATCCGGTTAATTCTAGTTGAATTCGATAATTCTTGTGTTAGAATCTCATCGATTTCCGGTTGAAACTGAATTCAAATTTTGTCTGTGGTTTCATTTGATTCATTGAAAAATATGTGGTATTCATATTGACATGACCCGTTGAAAGAAATATAAAACTCAAAAAGCTCGAAAAAATAAAAACCCAACCTAGTACACTTCTAACTTTTCCCCCGCTTGCCAATTTTTCTTGCTCTGCTATTGATTTGGACCCCTTATGTGTCTAAATTAACCCCCTTTGATTTATGTGACTATATTAAAAAGTGTAATTAATTTATGTAAAGAGAGAGAGGATAAAAATAGTAGCACATTTTACATATATTTTGTCGACCTTGATAATATATAGCTAGATTTTATTGAATCATATTTATTTAAGGATCTAGTATTTAAGAAGTTACCAGATTTAACATGTTAACATCTTAAACCCGCCACGAAGATCATGATAATGTCGTTAATTTTTTTATTAAATAACGTAATATGAGATCTTGAGTCTTTTTAATCAACGAGATTCATGTAAACGTTGTTTAACATTTTATTAAGGATGTTAAGCTCATCGATCGAAGTTAACCTGAATGTACTTGTTTGTTATACCCCTGTATGTATGATTGTATTTATTATGAATTTAACCTTTTAAACTGTTATAGATTTACCTTTATTTGAATCCACGACAGGTTATTCAAACCTTTTATCGTACCAGTTTTAAGGTTATTCAAACCTTTGAGGCTACTTTCAAGGAGGTTTAAACATTTCATGTCGTTAGTTGTACCATTGTCAGGATGTACCTTTTCATCGTGTATGTAGCAACTTGTAACGTTATTCAAACCTTTGATGTCGGTGGTTGCGCCATTGTCGGGATGTAAACATAATCTGAACCTTTGAGAGTTGAATATATGGTAGTTACTTTCCACCATGTAAGAGCGGGTACAGTGGTGTGAGAGCTCCATCATTGTGTGACGGGGGTGACCACGACGCAATGTCATACCTCATCGGGTGGGTGTGATGTTCCCACTGTGATGATTATCAAGCGGTGTGGTCTGACTTGGTGTTTTTGTATGCGTAAAAGTGAAATTGTAAAAGTAAGTTGGTCCTCGAACTCAGTATGATAAATACGTGACCACTATGGTGAAAAAAAGAGGTTCGGTGTGATGCTGCTGAAACACGGTATGGAGTGTGATAGCACTCGTCACACCACCCTCTCTAAAAGTTTATAAGGTTATCACTACCTTTAAACAATGTGAATATGTCATTTCATTAACATGGCTTTTGTATTAAAAAAACAACCAGATTTGTCGTTACTAAGATATACAGCATACTATGTACGACAAATATTACCAGTTCCTTGTGATGGATAACAAAAGAGCATATGTTATGTATTTTCTCATAACTAAGAATGATACACTAAAATTAAGTAATACAGCCACGAATATTGACTTCTAAACAACAGGATAAAGGCCGAACATTGTAAGATAATAACAGGATCTTGCAAGGAACAACTTACAGGATCAAAACCGTTCTCAGAGGCAAAAGGGGCTCAATTTAGAGGGCTGTCCTCAGGCATTTCCCAGTTATCGTTATCGTCATCCCTCTTCTTGTTCACAGTTTCAGCCTTCTCGTCATTAGGGTTTCTGAAAGGGGTGCGTCTGTAAATTACAATTAAAAAAAATAAGTTCAATTAGACAGTATAATCTTCACTGAGACACAAATCAACAATACATAATAACTTGTATTTTGTATGTAGCATAACCAAAAAACCGATTATAGTGAAAATAAGAAGGTACCACTGACAAGGTGAGAATGGCAATTTATGGTTCACAAGTACCTCCGTAGATAGAATCATACACATATTTGACTTTCTTTGACTTTTGATTAGGAAAGAAAACACTGTTTGAAGTGCAAATGTGATATATTATAAGGCCATAGGATGCATATTGCGCTCCGATTATCTGATACATACGATTAGCAAAAAGTAAGAGCACAGATTTTCTGCAACAATCTTCCGATGTGTTACAAAACACAATATAGCTTTTTTAATACAAAGGGTTTATAACACCAATATGTAACGAACTTTCAAGATTTTGTCATTGTATATCTGTATGTAAAGAACTTTACTTTTACCCATTGAGGTAATAAACTTTTAATTCGTGACCATTTCCCAGTTATAACAAGTAAAAAACAAATGCCATGTCACCTTTTTCATGATTATAGTAGATCATCTGCATCAAATGGTAATGGTCTAATGGATTAAAGGTTTGCAGCATTAAATGATTTTAAAAGAGTTCATTACATATTTGTGCAATAGTTCCTAATAAACAAATGGTCAGGACAACTGTTGCTAGTCTAGTCCATGTAACGTTACTAACCGTATGCAACACCTGACCTAAAAGATAACTGCCTACTCATAATATTTTTAGGCCGGATCAATTCCAATCCATCTCTGATCATATTTCATTTTGTGAGTCCCGTTTCCTTCCAAGAAACAAAGTTCCTGAAAAGAACAAGGCACTGATAACAGAACCATGTTTGTTGACATTTGTAGTGTAACTATTGTGAGACCAGTATAGAATTATCAAGACTTGCACACAGAAACGTGTATAGCTTCTCGTATGTTATCCAAAAACATAAATGTATACCAGCCTGAATTATATTCAAGCAACTATCAATCACAAAATCTTAAATCTTTGACTCTTTGTAAGAAAAATAAACTCATTTCAGTTATAATCCAAATATAACCCATTTGACCCTCAAATCAAAGTCGTTCCTATTTTAGTATTTTGAAATCACAGTGGTAACACAAATACGAGTTTCTAAATTATCAGCTGACTGGCCAACCGTATGTCGAATCTACATAGGCAATCCCAGTGGTCTTCTCACACTCTTAACGTGATAGTAACCCTCAAATAATGCCCAAATTGCTTACATTTATCCATTTTATTTTTTCATGTACACATATTCCTCTATTTATCTTAAACGTTTAGATGTTTACAGCTGATAAAACCAAAAATTTCAGCCCAATTTGACCATTCCAGCCGCTGAGAACAAAATCTGCCTTGTTATTGCATTTTGCCCAAAATATATGTTTTGAACTCAACAAACAGGTTGCTCACAAGCATCATCTTCGAATAATTGCTACTAAAGGAATTTAATTGATGTCAAGGTGATGCTAAACTACACCAACATCTATACGAACTATGTGATGCTAAGCATGATCACAGCTATTGCAAAGGCAGAAATTCGTAGAAATTGCAGTAAACTTAGAGTGTTATAATCGATTCCTATAAAACTTTGAATTACCTGCGTCGATTGCGCTTGGCGGCCTCGCGATGCTTGCGCTTTTTCTCTTCCTGTTTGTTCTCAAAGTACCTACGACGCTTACATTCCTGGATGACGCCAGCCTTCATAACTTCCCTACGGAACCGTCCCAGCAGCTTCTCCTCTGGCTCGTTGTCCTCCACGATTACCTGAACGTTGTACGCCGATCTGAAGTACAGAGTATTGGCGTATGCCAGCGACGGGCACACCACGGACATCAGGTCATTGGAGCAGGAAGAAGTTGATGAAGACGGATTGGAAGAAGTAACGATTGGAGCAAACGCGTCTTTGTTCTTCGACGACGAGTCGGTGGCGAGTGAGAGTTGCGACGGTGGAATTTTGAACGGTTGTGGTGGCGATTTAAATGGTGTGAAAATGGATAGGAAATTGGCTAAGGATGAGGTCGCCATTGATGTAACAATCGAGCTCTCAAAACGAATGAGTAATGGCCCTTCTTATCTGTTACGAGGAAGCCCCGAGTTGGAATGGATAAACTGAGTTGACTCGTTCTTCTTCTTTTCGTTTTATGGGCTGGATCAAGTGGTTGGGTCATATAATAATGTCATTTCCCATTATTTCATATGGATCTTATCTGGTATATTTAGCCCATAATTTAATAAGACTTTCAAGACAAATAGAAGTTAAATTAGGCAAATTAGCTTTATATTTGTTACTGAGAACTTGAGATGATTAATATTTTATTTTTCAAATCATTTTTTCATCATCTTATAAGACACAAAGTAACTTTAGTTTTAGAGAATACTGAAATATACACATGGTGAAAAATATTCGTCTTCAATGGATAGTAAAATTTCAAAACAAAAAAAATGTTAAAATACTACTACTTATCTGAAGATGATGTTAAATGTTAAACACCATGTAGTGCTGAATATTTAAAAAAGGTGTCTTTTGATGTTACTCCCCTCAATATCGCGCATTACAACTTTTAAGACACATCAAATCATAGTCATATATACTCACAATATATCAAAAGATCATCCATAGAAGGGGGTGCTATAATCTAACCCCATAAAAATACCTCTGACATGTTCGACACACAAATTGAAGCATAGGCCAAAGTGCCTTGGCATATGTGCTGTTTACTTATTTATCAAGTACTAGACTTCATCAATTAAACGTCATATATTTTTCTCTAACTCTTACTTTATCCCACAATCACCTTATACACAACAAAAAAACCACTATTCAATATTAGAGTCCTTACGCCGGAGGCATCATGCACACCATCACGCTCTGAAGAGTGTTTCGCGTTGGGTTTTTACTCCACCATAATGAAACCTGTTATTCGTAAACAAAATATGTGAGTGATTACGTATTTACACAAGTCTCATTAGAGATGATACATATTAGTACAAGAGATACAATTGAAACACCGATAAGAAACTCTAGTAAGTTACGGCTTATCTTTACAATCTGGTTACATTATCATATACTAAAACCTCAATATACGTTATCTCTAATAAAACCAACTTTGAAAATTAAATTAAAGAGTGATTAACTTGCTGCGGTATAATAATGAGCATCTATCTAATAAATTAATAATTATTAAAAGGCAAATAGAAAATAAAGTAGTTTTATATGTATAGTGGATTAATGCGCATCGTTATAAGTCACTAGAGTGGTGACACAAAGCACCCATTTAAGGACAATATCTTATTTTACTCAAAATTTCGATCGAGTATGATCATTTTAAAAATCAATTGACACATCATACAAAACAAAGTAATAGGGACGATACCATGTGCATCTAATTAGGATGTCGTGACTCTGTTTAATTTCTTAATAACAGAATTAAATATTGGATATAAGATATGATTTGATTAAAGGGTTAATAATGGTTTAACTATCAAAGTTTTAGTTCATTTTTTGTTTAACCATCGATTTTTTTTTCAAACAGTTTTACCATAAAATTTGAATTTGTTATTATTTAATTATCAAAGTTACACCTTCTTTTTGGTTGTTTAAACCTTTAAGTTTTTTCACAAACGCCTTTAACCCTTACATTTTTGTTAAAAATGGTTTAACCTTCTAAGTTTTTAATAAAACTAAAATGCATAATCAAGTAGAGAGGGTAAAATCGAAAATCATACAAACTTATTACTCGGTTTTTTAATTTTTTACAAAACTTTAAGATTTAAATCATTTGAAAAAAAACTTTGAGGTTTAAATCATAACAAATTCAAAACTTTGTGGTAAAATTGTTTAGAAAAAAACTTTAATGCTTAAACCATTATTGACCATTGATTAAATAGATAAAATTAGTAATGATAGATTTTATAGTATTTTTATGTTATTATGTTATAAAAAACTCGTCATTATCAAATTTATTAGTTGTTTTGAATATATGTTCGATTTTATGATACTCTTACTTTATATAATATTACTAACTACTTAACCCATTACAAAACATGTCTATTTTAACCTGTCAACTAATCGAACCGATCGATTCGATTTGTCATATTAACTAAATAGGACCTCGTTAGATTTACGATAAGTAGATTCATAGAATGTATGAATTCAATCTCAAGGAAAGGCACACCCCAAGTTTGTACCACGACGGCACGACCAACTTCCGTGGAAGTAAGATTTGACCCATTTTATGTAAAGAAATGGTTTGTGTTAAATTATCGATCGATTATTATATTTAATGTGTAAATACATGCAGTGATTAAAAAAATTATATGGATGACAATCTGTAGTACCAAGCAGGTTTTTGTGGCTTCCTATAATGAATAAATAATATATATATATATATTTACATAGAAAAAAGCATAAAGTTTGTAGGCATTTGAGTCTTTTGATGATTAGTTTAAGAAATCCTCTTCATCTCCAATAAGGATGTAGTGCCTCAAAAGACAACTTAAATTACTTAAAGGTGTGATTGTGATCTACCCCAAAATCTGTGGGCAAATTACGAGTTTTTGACTAAAATAGGGTCCTTTAATAAAATATTTTTCATTTTAGTGTAGTTTTAAAAATATTTACTAAAATACGGTGGTTTTTAAAATATTTATTAAAATAGTATTTTTTTCATTTTTTTTAACTTTCAGATTTCTTGTTACCAGTATTTCAACTTTTAACCTTTCTTAATTTTTTTACATTTCAGATTTTTTTACTTTCAGTTTTTTTTCAATTTTTTTAACTTTCAGATTTCTTGTTACCAATATTTCAACTTTTAACCTTTCTTAAATTTTTTACATTTCAGATTTTTTTACTTTCAGTTTTTTTTCATTTTTTTTAACTTTCAGATTTCTTGTTACCAATATTTTAACTTTTAACCTTTCTTAAATTTTTTACATTTCAGATTTTTTTACTTTCAGTTTTTTTTTCATTTTTACCAATTTTTTTATGAAACACCATTTTATATAAATTATTAAGCTATTTTAATAAAAACAATTATGCTTTTCACATTTACTATACAACTACTTTGAACATCAAATTGTAAGATCTTAAATTAAATCTACAAATCATACATACAATGTCTACTACAAATAAAAAGAAATCATATGTTTGTTACAAATAAAAAACTCCAACAATTGTTTGTTACATATAAAAAAGAACGAAAACATCAAGATTAGCTTGAACAAGTAACAAATCCCAAGATTAGCTTGAACAAGTAACAAGTCCCCTACCTGCAAAAAGAAAGAAATGAAGGAAATAAGAGAATATTCATAACAACCATGAAATTCCAGAGTGAATGGTAAGTTGATGTGGGGCAATTCATATCAAGATCCAAACAGGTCACAATGTTTTGGTGTATACTTTTCACAAAATTTAGAGATTAAAATAGAACCTACTAATTACTTGATCAAATAACACAAGGTTGTACTTAATAATGATAAAATGTCAAAATCATAATGATAAAAGGATCAGGTCACTCTACTACTTCTAAGTGCTTTTTCATAGTTAATTTGGTTATCCTTACCTTCATGTCTTAGTAAGAACACTTGGACCATCTAATGCTCTTTCCACATTTTTTGGCACATTGCACTTAAAACCACTGCATCTGTAGTAGCTTCTGCAGTAAAGCACAAGATTTTCTCATGTTAGAGTTATTGTCCCAATTATGTGCTAATACATCAATATTTTGGTTACAAACTTACAATCAAAATATGGGTTTAATACGCTTTGAAAAGTGTATACTAAACATACTTGATTAAACAAAATCTAGAAGGTATAAGAGCCGGTACCGAAGATATGGCAATTTCAACCTGTTCCTTCATGAACGTGATTTGAGTTATGTTTTGGTTAAATGGGTAAAAAGAAATAATTTAGCTAAAAAGGAAATGAGACGAATAGATTGAACGCAATTTCAACCTGTTTTACCCATACAAATTAACTGCTTTCATCTACAAAATCAGAAAAATGAAACAAATTTCATCTACAAATCACTTTTATTTCATCAACAAATCACTTATATTTCATCTATGAGATAAAAAAGAGTCTAATTTGATTATTACCTTTGCATGATCTGGGAGTTATTAGAACTAATAATGCAATAAAAGAGAAAGATTATGATAAAAGTCTACATCTAGATCAATCTCTAATTTCCAGATCATGCTTTAACATATAAATTTCTAACAGAACAACCCATTACCAGCACTTGCAAAGAACCTCAACATAACATCATTAGCTGATTAATCATGATTTCATGTAAAAAATGAACACTTATAATAAGCATCTATATAAATTCAGTTAATTAATGCAAAGAAGATCACCGACAGACAGCAGGTGGCAACTTCGCCGGCGATTCGACGGGCTGCAGTCGTGGGGGACGAGCTTCAGTCAAGGGAGGAAAATAGGATCAGTCGCTGTGGTGTTCTCGCGTCGCACGGTGGCCGGCGGTTCACTCGCCGCCGCAATCGCAGCTTCCTTGGTGTTCTCGCTGTCGAAGGTAGCGTCGCAGGTGTTCTCGCCGTCGAAGGTAGCCGTCGCAGGTAGCCGTCGCAGGGTCGCAGTAGCAGTCGCCGTCAAAGGTAGAGTCGCAGGGTGGTCGGCGGCAGTGGAGAGAGGAGTCGGGAGTCGGGAGTCGAGAGGCGGGAGGCGGGAGGCGGAGGCGGAGGCTTTCAGACTGAGATTAGGGCTGCTTCTTTTTCTCTTTTATAAAATAAGAACAGTTCAAAAAATAAAAAAAATACTATTTTGGTAAATATTTTAACAACCACCCTATTTTAGTAAATATTTTTGAAACTACACTAAAATAGGAAATATTTTTTTAAATGACCCTATTTTGGTCAAAAACTCGCATTTTTAGTTGTTTTGCATTTGTATCATATTGCATTTTTCTATCATTTCTTTATTTCGGGCCTATTTCGGATACTCTCGAGTCTTCGTGTTTAATTTCAGATTTTTAGAAGACTACGGTGGAGTGGATATTTGTTGGGCATTAATTTGGAGCACAATGGGCAAAATGGGATATGGACTCAAGGCTGTGGACTCACTAACTTGGACCAAGGAATGGGAAACAAAAAGCTGGGCTTAACAACTTAGGCCCAAAAGCCAAAAGTTCATGCCCCGACGACGCCGCCCGCGTGGATTTAGACATGGCCCGCGTAGCGGGCCTGGAGGGCAAAAGTGACTTTTTACCTTGGAACTGGCATTTTAAAGGGGAACTAGGGCAAAAAACACAGCAGTCTGGACAGAAAAACAGGGGGCTCGACTTTGGGGCTAAAGAGAGGCGATTTTTAGGGCTTTCAAAGGATTTTTCAAGCTCTCTTCCATCTTGTTCATATACATTAATGTTTGGTACAATTAATCGCTTCTATTTTACTCTAGTTATGTGTGGCTAAGCCCCAATTTTGGTTGACATTGGTAACTCCATGGATTGTTAGCAAGTTTTGAAGGGTTTATTACTTGTTCTTGAAGTTTATGAATATTATTCCTAGTTTAATCCTTATATCATTCTTGTGTTTGTATATCATGAGTACAAGTATTTGAATGGTTTATGTTAGTTGTTTTCTTGATTACGTA
>JAUEJL010081690.1:0-15197 GCA_032274825.1 Drosophyllum lusitanicum
TATATATATATATATACTAACAATGGTATTCTATAACATGCAATTATATATTGCTTTTATAAATCACTTTAAAACACATCATTTAGCACTAAAATGCTAAGGGTGTGTGTTGGTCCACAATAAACCTTTAACTTATAAATAATTTGATACCCAATCCTTTTGTTTTATGAAAATGACATAATCATATTCTATTACCTCAAACATACCAAAGATGGAGACAACAAGATCAACCCTAGATATCTTTACCAACACTTTTGTAACCAAATACCAAAAAACATGGAGTAAATATGAAAGAAAATCATAGAATAATTGTATAACAAGAAACATCTATTGTTGATATATACTATGAGTTTAAATTACCAAGAAGCTATATAAAAAATGAGAAATACAGAGAAAATTATCGGAAAAGGTAACATGAATACTAAAATTTGTTTAAAAATATAGCATTCAACTTTTTTTAACTAAGAAAAATTATAAATTTGAAATTGTTATATAAAAGATTCTTGACCCGTATGTTTTATTTTGCCATGTTATAATACCCTTTTTAATATTAATTGAAATTGACTTATCTTTTTTATGCAAGTTTTAAATTCAAAACCATTTCGCGACATAAAAAATTACCATCGTTATTGATAAGTTTTTATTATTTTTTATATTTCTCGGCAAATTACCTTTTAAAGTACTGTTATTATACAAATAACTATCGACATTTCACTTCAAGTAATACCATTTGAAAGAAACGATATGATGGTTGGATGAACTATCGTATCGTTAGAGTATGAAGTTAGCTCAAACAAGGGACCGTTTTGCACGTTTTAACTCATACACATTTGAACTTAACTTAAAAGATCTTTTGGTCTCAAGTAAATCACACTTATTTAAGATAAAATAATGATACTAAAATCTATTAAAAATATAATGAGATTAAGATTTAGCATAAAAACTTAATATATTTTATATTGTTTTTTTTTATATAATAAAAGGTTAAAAACTCTTAAAAGGGGGTTGATTTGTTCACAACAATGTTTTATCATACACAACAATTATGACATTTGTACCCTTACAATCTCATTATCAATTATTTATATTTAATTAAGGATATAATTATTCGATCAAATTCTTTATTTTGTGTATGACAAAATATTATTATGTATAAATCACTTCCGATCTTAAAAGCTAAGACGTAACAATTTTACCACATGATTACGGTTTTATGCATACGAGGAGCCAAAAGAAGATGTGACAACAAACATTTGAAATGATTTTGTCTTATTTTTTTAAACAACAAAATTATGATACCTAAATTACTACTTTTAATATTGCTTACTTCTTATACTTAGTGATAATTTATGCACAATAATTGTTTACTATACATAACAATTAGAACATTTTTATCACTACTAACTCACTAACTATTAATCTCATTCATAAATTTATGGATATAATGGTTCAAGTAACAACTTTTTGTTATGTATGGTAAAAAGTTATTATGCATAAATTATCATCCTATACTTAATGAAAAATGATATATAATCGTACCATTTCTTTCTACTTCATCTTTTTACTCATCTTAATATAACATGTGTTATCCACTAATTCTCTTTAATCACATTTTTTATTGATTTTGACATTTGTATTGATCTTGTAAGTAGAAGGATAAGTAGGAGAAGGTAGTAGAAAGATATATCACCTCTCATAATTAATTATTGTTATTATTATTAATTATTATTTATTATGATTTATTGTTTTCTTTCGTGCATCAACGCGGTTTTTGGTGTATCACATTATGTGGTGTGATGTGATGGTGACCCTAGTAAGGTTGAAGATGGTAGCCTTCCCATGTGAGATGGTGTTTTTTTATTGTTCATTAACTTTTATTTTCTTTGCTTTGAGTAGGACCCAATCTTGATTTTATGCCGTAAACACACGACTTGTGGCATGAGAATGAAAGAAAGCAAGTACGAGTTGTTTCCCAATTCCTCTAAAACTTCTAAATTTTGTTTGGATAATATAAAGTGAAAATTGACTCTAATTCATGGATGGGTGTATGTGTGTGTGAGAGAGAGTGTGATGTGGGATTGCTTACGTGGCTTGCGATCTCATACAAGAGTATCACTCCGCCCTGCTTCTTTTCCTTGCGGTGTCTCCTCCCCGTAAAAGAACTCTTCTCTCTCTCTCTCGCTCTCTCTCTCTCTCTCTCTCTCGCTCTCTCTCTCTCGCTCTCTCTCTCTCTCTCATGTACAAAGTCTTAATGTTAAGAAATGAGACAAAGATGAAGGAGTTTAAAGATAGACTTTTTTTTAAAAGTTTAAAAGATGTGTGAAAGATACCGAGGCGAACACAAACTTTTTGGTTAGGGGTAGCACTAAAATTTTGGTTTCAGTTCGCTTCACGACTCGATTACTTATTCACCTAGAACTGACATAATGAACGGGTTAGGTCATGTTAGATAACGGTCGAATCTAAGTTAGTAAACCAAATCAACTAATAACATTGAACAAATAACCAATCGAATAAATAAATTAAACTTGGGGCATGGATTATCAACAAGGTTCAACGAATAATCAATAAACTAAATTAGCAATAAGGTTCAACAAACTAATCTTGTGTGACACTTAGTCAATTGTGAAACATGCACTTAAGAAATAAAATTGGATTGGGGACTTGGGCTATTTACTATTTGGCTTAAACAATAAATATTAGTAATTGGGTTTAATTGTTATAGTATTAATTTATTAAACGACAAACTAACTTAACCAAGTTTAAAGTTTTAATTTGGTCAAACAACTAAAATTGGGCTCGTTCATCATTTCTTGGGGTTGGACTTGAAAATTAGAGGGGTTGCACAATTTTAGTGACGGGTTGTTACTTAGATAAAGCGAAAACGGTTCGACGAAATTAAATTTACATACAAGGAATTGAGGGTTGTCCGAGCTACCCCAAATACCGATTGGGTCCACCTATAAAAAAATAGAAAGAGAAATAAAATATCACTAAGGTAGCATAAAGAGTAGAAAGATAACAGGGGAGCTAATTATCTTACTCTCTTATATTTTTTTTCTTTAGTTTAAGTAATCTATTAATTTTCAAAACAAATATATATATTATGAGAAAACTATAACTTGTTAGAAGGTGAGATGATACGGATTATATTACTTTTATAAATAATATCAAGTTTTATGATAGAACTAAAGTAATTAAATTAAATTTAAAATTAAATTAGTATATTAAAAAAATCAATTTTTATAAAAAAATCAATTTTTATAAAACTCAAGTCTTCTCTTGTTAATGGGTAATTTTTTCATTTGAATATATAACATAAAAGATAAAATTATACCACTTTTTTTTTTCTTTTTTTTTTATCCCCTTTAAGAATCAAATAGTAACAAGCCACAAGCCCATACAATCAGTCCAATTGTTCAGTAGTTGGATTTAAGTGGACTCACTAAAAACTAATCTTAGTTTTTAAAGTTTGCCTATGTATTAACAATTTTACTTTTAAAACTTCTCCAAATATATTAACAATTTTGTCATTGTATTTATCTACTTTTAAAACTTACTTTTTAATGTATCAAACTCTTAACATTATGTAATTATAAAACGAGTCTAGTATTTAATGAGCTACTTGAGCTCGGGCCATTTTAAAACTACAATACTTGATTCGGCTTGTTCGAAAGCTCGTTTACTAGTTTGGAGATCAATTTCGTTTATTGTGAAAGATTACCAAGACGTGTCTACTGATGTGACGGTTAAACCGAGCTTTATCCAATCCAATACTCCTCTCACTAAACAACAAACATTTGCAGCTTCTCACCATCTTTATTGAACACATGTTTAGGCCATCCTATAGACCTACTTGGTGTTTGGGTTAGCTTAACAATGGGTCATATAAGACCTCCTTGTTGGCTTATACATGTTACCTTACTAGGTTAGAAACCCATGTATTATACGGGTTGGTTAAAAAAATAGATAAACAGTAAGAATTTTAAAAAATTATACTAAGATATATAGATCATTAGTTGGTATATATCCACTACCTTATCAAAATACATCTACAAAACTACAGATTTAGCATACTTGCAAACCATATTTCAGCATGTTAAACTCATTACTTTGCATGATTTTCCCAATAGAGATAAACATTATGATTAACTTTCAGAATATTTCTAATTTGTTTTATTTTTTAGTACATTAGAAATAGACACAAAGTTGGAGAAAAATCAAGTATTAACCCAAAATTCATAACAAAATAGGCATGCTCTAAGCTTTAATCCATATAACAAATATGACTAATATTTAAGAACTTACCACAACAACTAATAAGTCTGTTGGTAAGTTGGATGACCCATTAACCTAATCTTTTTTGCTTTTTGTTAATATTTTTTAAGACCCATATATACTGCTCCTACCACCATTCTCTTATTATGTTACATACATGCATGCATGCACTCATATACAAACTTATATATACATAGTTGACCATCTTAAACTAAACATATAATTTACACCTAGCCTTTTTAATTTACCCATGAAAAAGCATGCCCAACACAAGTATAAGGCAGCAACTCAGCAAGCAAAATTGTAACTGATTCAAGTTAAGAAAGTCTGATGCACCTTTAGATTTTTATAACAATACAAACACTATAGATAAAGAGCATCATTGGGCTTACATTTCTTCTTTGGAGATGCCTCAAGAACAAAGAAACCCTAATTTTATAAACTTCTTTGGTCATTTAAGACTAACTATCTTCATAGATATTTTATAACTTTCACCTAAGCTAGGCTACATTAGTCCTACTTGAAACAGAGGTTTTGAAAAAAACTTGATGCTTCATCTTCAATATATAGATGCGAAATCGAAAGATCGAGAAATCGGGACGAGTAATCGAAGCTTCTTGCTTGCATTTCATCTTCAATATATAGATGTAATGAGGGATTAGCCTTAGAAATCAATTTCATAATGTCGTTGGCGATTGAAGATCTCGTACGTAGTCATTTGGGAGAGAGTTGGAGACGAGTAACAATTAGAAACCCTAAATGGCGAATTTGTTTGTTTTAAGGTTAGATGAAGAGCGGGAAATCAAAATTTTGGCTACCTAGAAGCGTGACACGTGGCAAAATAGATACTTATTTATTAGAGACTAGACTAGATGTGATGTTTGTATGATATACGGGTTAGTTTTAAAAAATGATAAATATTAAACATTAATAAAAAGATATTAAATAATTATAAAACACGAAAGAAAATGAGATTTTGAAAAATATGGTGACACGACATTAACACCCAAACTAGCAATGGAAGAGTCGACACGGGGTTGAAGACAGACGTGACGGCCAGCAGAAACGTACGTGATATCATGGTACGAAGAAATATAATTGTATTTATTGTACAAACCACCGATCATTATTGTTACAATTAAAACAATAAGGTCTAGTCGTTATTGTTTATAATTGAAAAGAGTACAAAAGATTAAAATAAAAGAATTGGAGATTGTTTGCATCACGCGGCCATGGTGTGGCAGCGTCTTCCTTCAAGGCACGATTGAGATTGTTCCACGTAGCAAAAAACATCCACTCCGAGCTCTCTTAGGTGTCGTTTGGTTCGCAGAATGTTTCTGAGGGAACTGGAATTTAAATCTGTGATTTGTTTGGTTGGCAGTAAATGGAATTGGAATTTGGTTTTAGTAATATAAAATGATAGAATTGTTCTTGTTCTTTTACTTATTTTTATTTTGTTTTATAACTTTTATATAAAAATATATTATATAATTTATAGAAATATTAAAATTTCATTTTATTGATTGAGCATTCATATCAATAAATTATGAAAATCACGCTAATAAACATCATAAGTTAATATCATTACAATACACATATGCATAAATCCAAGTATCATCGGTCTCAAATTATCAGTTTCACATTGTAAGTCGAAAAGATTCAACCTCGTGGAGGAAAGCAGAGAGAGAAGGGAGACTTACCTGAGGCTAAGGCGGAAGGCGGAGATGGAATGGCAAAATCTAGCGATTGCGACAGATGAAAAAGATGCTGCGGCGGAGGAAGGTTGTGGTGGAGGGTCTGGGGACTGCAACGGAGGAAGGCTGCGGTGGAGGGTCTGGGGACTGAGAAGGAGGAAGGCTGCGGAGGGTCTGGCGATTGCGACGAAGGGCCTAAAGACTGCGACGGAGGGTCCGGAGGCGATGACAGAGGAAGGCCGCGGTGGAGGACCAGGAGACTGCGACGGAGGGTCCGGAGGCGATGGCGGAGGAAGGCTGTGGCGGAGGAAGGCGGCGATGGAGGAAGTTTGCGACAGAGGGTCGGGAGGCGGCGACGGAGGAAGGCTGTTGCAGAGGGTCTGGAGGCGGCGACGGAGGAAGACTGCGGTGGAGGGTCCGGAGGCGACGACAGAGGAAGGCGGCGACAGAGGAAGGCTGTTGCGGAGGGTCCGGAGGCGGCAACGAAAGAAGGCTTCGGTTGAGGGTCCGGAGGCGACGACGGAGGAAGGCGGCGACAAAGGAAGGCTGTTGCAGAGGGTCTGAAGGCGGCGACGGAGGAAGGCTGCAGTGGAGGGTCTAGATGTGGCGACGGAGGAAGGCTGGGGTGGAGGGTCTAGAGGCGGAGGCGGAGGCAAAAGCCTTCGGTGTTTGGAGGGTAGAGTCGGCTTACGTGTTATGTCGATGGAATGAGATAGATATATTAGGGCTATAGAGATGTTTAAAGGTAACAAGATAATATTCCACATTCCCTCATTTAAAGGATTTTAAAATCCCTTCATCTAGTGATGGAATTCACTTTCCCTTATTTTATGGATTTTAATTCATTCGGATTCTCTCATTAAAGTGATCCAAACACATGAATCATTAGGAATTGGATTCCAATTTCTTACAGAATCCCAAGGATTTCTGCCAAACAAACGCTACCTTACAGGTTTGTACCTTAATACACAATCATGATTGTAACATATGTCATCAAATATCTCAAATGGTTAATTCATGATAATATACAGTAGTAACCCTTATCATATTCATATATGCAAGCAGATATTCTCATGGTCAATTCTAGTTTTTTTGGTTCCATTTTTCTCTAGTGCCACATGATCTTTTTTGATCCATGTTTCTGTACGTGAGGGGCCGAGGGGGTACTTGGGACCTAGAATTGTGGAAAGTTTTTTGATCTTTTTCATGGTCAAGCAAGCAACACCAACAACAAAGCATGCAGATGGGACCAAATTAATTATTATATAAAATTTATTTGAAAAGCAAAAAAACCCTTAAACGAGTTATTCGGATAACAAGTATCTCATAGGCTAGCCGAATTGAACACTATTTGGGTTAATTAGTTAATCTCATTTACATATCCGATAACCGAATAAACCGACCCGTTTAAATGTATTCGATTTTATCGGTTCTATTTGTTTCGATTGTGTTTTTTTCAACACCGTGTGTCGTGTGAGACCCGAATTTACGATTTTTGTTAAATGAAAAGGGTTAAGGGGTGTTTGTTTTAGCTTATTTTTTTGGCTTATTAGCTTATGAGCTTATGTTTTGAGCTTATTATGTTTTATGTGTTTGGCTAAGCTTATGAGCTTATTTTTATAAAAATAAGCCATTTTTCATAAGCCATCTTGAGTCAACTTATTTTCTTCTTTATGAGCTTATTTTTACATATTTACCTTTATATTCTCTTTTTAATCATTTTACATTAATAAGCTAATATAAGGATACCATTTTTGATCATTTTACATTAATAAGCTAAGTCAAACACTTTTTATAAGTTATAAGTTAATTCAAACACTTTTTTCTTTCAAAAGCTTACAAGCTACTCATAAGCGCTTAAGCCCCAAAAAAAAAAAAAAAAAACTTAAACAAACACCCCCCTTAGAAGGTACGGAAACAAGGAAGTCAAGAACCCTAACCATAGGTACCCCTATTCCTCCTAAACACAAAACCACAATCGTTATCGATACATCTTTTCTGGCGCAGGACTTTTGTTTATCTGGGGAAGCTACCGGCGATTAGGTTACTAGACCACATCCCTAATTTTTCCCATCTTGCAGCTGTCTTCACGAGGATTGGAAGAGCATTTTCAGGTTATCAATCGGAAAAGGATGATATCTTATGCTTTTGCGTTTCTGTTTCAGTCGTTTGTCCCGACTATACTTGAGGATACAATTTTTTTGTGTGATTATGTAATTTGAAATCTTGGATAGTTTTTACTAGACTTATTTTGTTATTGATTTCAGATGAGCCACTCGTTGGATCACAATTCAACTGATTATCGTAAGTGTTTACTATTATAATACTTCGGTAGTTTACTCGCTCGATCTTAGTCTTAGCTAGAAGCTGAAATTTGAAGTCTCAAGTTCTTGTTGTTTTATAGTAGACACGAGTTGAAGCTGAATTAGTACACTGGTCATCTCAATTGTTAAGGTCATATAATGTGGTTGAAAAAGCATGCTTATATGAAAGAAATAAAAAGGTGAAACTGTAGTCCACGGATTATAGATATCAAGTTTCCTTAGGAAAATCTTGCACTATTTAAAAACAGACTATATCTTTAAGAAGAGGAATTCAAGCATGAATATCCCCCCATTCGACGTCAAGCATAATTCAGATTTGTAAGTAAATTGTCTGGCATTTGTTATGTCGGGTTAATATGGGAACACACAGTCAAGAAAAGTTTTCTTTTCTGGTTAACTGAATTCAGAAGGAAAATGTAGCTCCATTGGAATAAAGGGAACGTTATTTGTTGTTGGGAGGATAAATGCATCTCCCATGTACATTTCATTGAAGACTTTATGTTCCTTTTTAACGAGGCAGGATGTCTTTCCTTCTTATCAGAGCATGGAAGCAAAGGTGTGGAGGTTTTTGTTGGAGGTTTGGCACGTTCTCTCACTGAAGACAAGGTTCACAAGGTTAGATATGTACTCAAATTCATCATCTGGAATAGTTTTGTCTAATAGAATAACTTCTTGCCTTGTTCTTATGGCTATTCTATTTAATCCTTGCACTAGCAGCATTGTGCCTATCAGATTTCCTGTTAATTGTCATAAACCGTGACTTTTAGGCCAATTTTGGTGATCAATTCACTTTTGTTTAGGGACACAAGTATGAGTCAGTGGGACAAAGGAAATGAACTAGAAAGGGAAGCCTTCAAAAAACGCTTAGCCGCCTCTAAACTTTTGCTCGGAAAAAGCACGTTAATTGTTGAAGCCACAAATGAACTAGGTAGTAACCTTTTAAGATGTTTGTGGTTAATGTTGGTGAAAGCAATTATGGAGATGAGTCGCTTATATTTAGACTTGCGGTTTCCTACTCTAATAGAATCTATAAGTAATTGGGTTATTTGGCCCTTGAGAAGCCTCATCGACAGAGTCCGAGTCCTACTAGATTGAGTTTACTCCCAGGCTTGTTATGTCTTTAACCGAGTGAGACTTGTCATGTTGTTGGGATTTACTAACCAGATAAAGTGCTCAATCTGACTAACTTGTATGCATTTAGAAATCCGCTTAAGGTTTCAGTGAATAAATGAATTTAGCTGTAAGCAGCGGGCAACATGGCTTGATTCACTAATAAATTTAATTATTCAACAATCAACACCATCCATCTTCAATCGTTTTGGGATTATCAGCTCACCTACCACATCGTAGCTTATCCAATTTTTGTGGGAATGAATGTGGTTTGGATTTGTATTCTTATGACTGCTTAAAAGCCTGCCGTCATGCTCTATCTAGACTTTTTTACCTGGTAAATTCTGATTGAAATCACTCTACTTAACTCCTTGTTTCTGCGTGTTGATCATTCAGGCAGTGTAACTTTATAGGATCCTCAGTACATTCAGATATGCATGTAAAATTACAAAGTTGTAAATGCAATATGTTTTTCCACTCTCACTTTCATGATAGTGTTTGCACTACAAAGAGAATTTCATTTCAACATATAGTCTTACATTTGTTGTTTCAATTGTGTCAAACTCTCATCACTATTCTTCTGTCTCTTTTAGGTATTCTCAACTTGTGGAGAAATCTTGGACATGCGCTTGATAAAGGATCAAAAAGGCATCCTAAAGGTGTTCAATCTGGATACTTTTACTACAAAGCTTTTGGGTGATTTAAATTTCAATTGTTTGCCCATAAGTATCATTTCTCTTTACCATGGGTCTTTTTTTATAGCTCACGTATCTGTTTATGTGGATAAATGCATAGGGCTTCGGATTTGTACGATTTACGACTAAAGAGGCTGCTGACAAAGCTTTGAAGGAATTATCTGGATCTATGGTAAAGAATAATCTTAACCAATTTATTGTTAATTGGTAAAAACAACTTGTTTTTATCAGATTGACTCATTTTGTGTACATGTTTCTCATGTTAACATTAATGCGAAGACAAAAGTCAGTTCTTGGTCGATGCATTGCTGGCACCATAAGAAGTTAACGCAATGTTGGTGCTATATATGGAATTAATAAGTAACAAGGAAGCTGCTCATGCTCCTACGTATATTTATTGTTAATTAACCTATTGTTCAGAACAGATGTTTGATAGTTCAGTTGGCACTCGCCCCAAATCATAATAGATTAAATGTAAATTAGTAACGTATCTAATGTGAAATGTGATCAGAGCCTCAGAGGTCTTGAAGTACATGTATACCATTTAGGCATTTAGTGCAATTGATACGAAGAATAAACTTTTGAACCAAATGTGTAGATTTTTAGTCGAGTTTATATTAAATGCACCAGAAACAGAAAACTATGAATTAATAGAAGATGTAAATGTGGCTTGATGTTGAAATGTCAAATTAGCTCCTTGACTTGTATGGAATAAAAATTCAAGAGCTCGTTTAATTTGGGATAAATAGAGTATACAAAAAGAATTATTAGTGGTTGTAACAATTGTACTTGGCTTTAGCTCTCATGGAAAAACATCGTAGTAGCAGAAATTTACAAAAGTTAACACTATGTTGGGAAACTTGAACTTTTGCTACTTTTGCAACTGGTTTTAGCCAATCACAATGGTTACTAATGCTGATCACCATGATTTATTGGATAAGGTTCACAATTTTATGTTATACACATGTAATACAACACAATATTAGTATCAGATCATGTCATGGATGGAGGAATATGATAACCAATTAGTTAATTCAGGAATTAGTTCTGATTTCTTTAACTGGATAGGTATAATCTTGCCCTTAAAGTTTCATTATGAACAAGTTTAATAATTGAGTAGAAATGTATCAAGCATAACTTTATTGGCCTATATGTCGCAGCTAGAAGGGAAAAAGATTGGTGTTCTCCCATCAGCTGCACAAGATACACTTTTTCTGGGGAACCTTAACAAAGGTTTGTTCTCTTCACTTTCATTGCTATCTCTGGCAGACCAGCACATGTTTTGATTTTTAAGACTGGCATATGTCAATGTGTTTCTATTCTATGGAGCCACAACCAAGCAATAATCATTGTATATGTTAAAATTACAACCAAACTCTTTGCTATCCTCTGCAACAGTTAGACTCATGGTCCGAGTGTTTATTGCTTTTTACATGTTTTAAGCTTCTTCCTTACCTCTTTATGCAGATTTTGTTTCTCCATAGTAACCTAGTTTTTTTATTGGTGACCTGAATTACTTTGTAGAAGCTGCTTTTTTTTGTTTTACCACTGATACATTTAGCACAATACTGTTAATTTGCATGCTTAGAAGCTGCATTGATCTTTCTGTTCTATTTATCTTGTTTATTTTCTTCGTTTAGGGTGGAGTTCTGACGATTTTAGTAGGGTTGTCCGACAGGTAAACATATAGCTGCTGACAGTGAGCCTATGTTATATTTGTTTCAGATACACACACAGAGAGACTAACCGCGTATCTAACTGTTGTTGGCATGTAGGTTTTCCCGGATGTTGTTTCTGTTGATCTTGCAATGCCCCTAAGTGGTAGCGAGACTGCTCCTGGGAAAAAAATTAAGAATCGTGGTTTTGGCTTCGTTAAGTTCTCATCTCATGCTGTAAGTCCTTTGATTTTTCTGTTATCACTTATCATCTTGTTGACAAGTCAAAATCCAATTCAAACTATATTGCGTGATATTGATTGTGTTATGTGTGCATTTTCTCGAAAATAAAGACTAGATGTTGAGGTTTTGGTTTTTTAATCTCGTTCCAATATATAGATTCCTGCTGTTGCCTTTGAATCATTGATAACGATACATCACAACTCCTTTACGAATATAAAAGAGCGTTCCTTTATGAAACCAGTATCTGCAAAGTTAGAATATTTTCTTAATTTTTTTGTTGATCCCAGGCTGCGGCACGTGCATTCAGGGCTGGTTCTAAGCCAGATTTTGTTCTTGCTGGTACTTTGCATCCATCTGTTCAGTGGGCTGAGGAGGATCCTGGTGTAGATCCAGATGAACTTGCTAAGGTGTTCATCTCAGTAAATTAACATCGCACATGATTGTTGTGAATTATTGTTCTTCGTGTATGAATTGATCATTTGATTTCCAGATAAAAATAGCATTTATCAGAAACCTACCCTCCGGTACTGATGAAAACTACTTGAATGAACTCTTTGTGTCCTTTGGGAAGGTCAGAGATGCTGCAGCTTATATATGTTATATATCTTCATTCAGCACATACATTGTAAAGTTTAATCGTTTGCATGCATGTCTTTCAGGTAGACAAAGTGGTGGTGCACAATAAGGGTATTTCTTCAGTTGGATTTGTTCATTTTACTCAACGATCGGTAAGTGCTAAATTTTGGTTTCAACTCAGTAAACCATACATTCCTCATTTATTTATATATATTAAAGTCAATTATTTGATATTGATATATATACATACATATACATATATATATATATATATATACACACACACACACTAGCATAGTACCCGCACAATGTAGCGGCTATAAATAATTCCTACTCGATAACATGTTCGTTTTTATTAATGTAAGACTATTATATTCACGCATTATAATGACATCGAACAATTTTCGTTCGCAATATATCTATTTTCTTTTTCCGGTTAATTTCCATTTCTTTTATTTCTCTTTTCTTTATAACTCTTTTATTAATTTTTAAAATAAAATTTTAAAAACAATAAAAAGAGAAACAAAAAGAATATTAAATATACTATAAATTAAACCTTTTGTTTTGATTACACGAGTCATTTAAAAAACCCGAAAATGTCTATAAATTTATGTTACATGTTATTAGGTTTATAAGTTTTAGCTATACGTATTTTTTAATACTTAAATTAAAATATGTGTTATATGATAAAATATTTAAACTATTATTTTTATGAAGATCCTTTTTATTTTATTTTTAATTTGTATTTAATATTATATAGGTTGAAAATTAATTTGTATTGACTTGAATTTTTTAAACATTATTTATTATGGAAGGTTTAGTTATAAAAATGGTAATTAAGAATTTTAAGTAACTCCATATAATGATTTCCTTATTGGTTTAAATAAGGGTAAATTGGTAATTTTAAATTACTTAAAATTAAGAGATTACAATGGGCTAAATGCTTTATAATATAGTATAGATAATTAAAGAGTTTATTTGATATGAGTTTCTTTTGATTAAATAAGTTAAGAGGCTGAAATTGTAATATAACTAATCTAATAATAAGAGTATGGAATTACTTGTGGCCAAAACAAAATTAAATAAACCTTAAGGACTATTTTTGACAAATCTTGAAAGATGGTAATATAAAAGAGAAAGAAGGTCAAACATTGGTCAAAATAGAAGTGTGTGCATGTTGTGCTACTGGAAGAATCAAGAATTGAAAGAATCAAGAATTGAAAGAAATAAATGGCTGGAATTTGATGATTTCAAGTCCAATTTGAAGAAGTTTGAATGTTTGATGATTTAAATGTAAATCTATTCTCTAATTTAGTGATTATGATGAATTTTTAGTAACCTAAAGTGGGTTATTGAGTTCGAACTTGCCAATCTTGTTAATATTTAGCAATTTGAAATCTGATTTTGATGAGTTTGGAGGGTGATTAGACTGATTTTCATAGCTAATTTGTTAATAGACGTGAATTGAAGTTGCAAATGGGTCATTTAGGTTTAATTTATGGTAAAAACTCTCTATTAATGATTGATTATGATTTTGGATTGTTTTTAGTGATTAAAAATGGTTGCTAATGCCTCCTAAAAGTAGTAGAAACTATGTGTAAGTTGCTTAAATTATTTGGGTTGAACTTGGATGAGTTTTTGTGCAAAATAGAGCTTTTCCGGACCTACATTACCTCTTCAAGGCCGTTAAGAAGGCTTCACGGGTGTGAAGACTTGGTTTCATAAATGACCAGACTTCGAAAAATCATATAAAATCAACAGTAATTCAGTTTTGGGCATATCATATATTTTTGGAAAGCTCTTGAAGTCTACTTTAATTTAGATTTAGACCTCAAAAGCTATATAAAATATTTGATGGGTTAAAATGTTGACACAAAGTAGAAGTTTCGAATTGAAAGTAAGCACATTTGTATATAAGATGAGATTTTGGGATGATTTGGACCTTAAACGTATTTGGAGTGCTAATTCTCATCACACCAACATGTGAGTTACACGATCACTACTAACAAACTAGATGCATATATGTGTTATGTATATAGTGTGTTGGTTAATAAATGTTGTCGATGAGATAATTACATGAGATATAATGACGCGAAGAACGTATGAGTTGCATCCTTTGGCCTAGATGGCAATTTAATAGACAAAGTGATTTAATTATGAGATAGTAGTACTCTAATGTTGTTTTGACACTTATTAGTGATTAATTATAAGTAGTATGTAATTTACTATGGTGTGTTAGTATGTATATATGTATAATGTGTATTATGAAATTAAATGAGAAGTTAAATATTGTGTTAAAAGCCCGAGTGACAATATGATAGCCTGCGTTACACTATAAAAGTCTGAGTGGCAATATGATTGCCTGAGCGGCTGAGCAGCACTATAAAAGCCCGAATGACAATGTAATAGCATGAGTGACAGTATTTTGAGATTTAGTTTATCCCATGTTCATAATTGCATGTATAAGAGATGAGTGTGATTATGTTCGTTAGTTGTGATTGTATGCTTACTAAGCTTTGCACTTATTAGTAGGAATGACAACGGGGCGGGTTCGGGGCGGGTTTTGGTCGCCTCGTCCCCGAACCCGAAATGAAAACCCGTCCTCGTCCCCGCCCCGTTCCC
>JAUEJL010081701.1:0-15196 GCA_032274825.1 Drosophyllum lusitanicum
CCCCACCCCACCCCACGCCTACTCTACTCTACCCTAACCCTTACCCTACCCTACCCTACCCAAATATAACTGAAGGGCAATTCTGTCATTTGTCACAAAAACAATCCAAATCCTTTGATTGATTTACAAAACAAACAGGATTTCAGGAATGCAAATCCTGACAGATTTTACCAACCAAACACAGGACTGGATTCACAATCCTACCAAATGCAAATCTTGCTAAATGCAATTCCTTTGACAGAATGCAAATCCCATGAAAAAAATCTGCAAACCAAACGCCCCCTGAGGGAAATTAAGTTTGAATATCAATAGCATCTTACCAGATGGATTCTTCTACTGCATCGGATTGTCATTGTATTAACCACTGTTCAACTTGTTGGCCATTCTTGGAAATATGCCTGGTAGCTAGGCATTTTTCGGGGATGTGAGCAAGGGTAGAGTCAACTGTTAAGCTCTTAGGTAGCCCCAGTTCAACTGAGGCATTTCCGATAGTACGTGTGACTGTGTGAGTACTTGTGAGTTTTGAATATTTGCATTAACGCTTTGGTGCTTTAAGTATCTATAAGGTCGCATATGACATATATGTAGAAGTTAGGTAATGTATAAGTATTATGTACTTTTTTTGTGAATTTTGGGCGCTTTGTGTGCTTAAAGCGAGTGCTTTAGCTTCCGGGACCCTTAGCGCTTTGGAGCTTTACGCCTTATAAAACCTAGCTATAATCATACACAACCTCCCCGAAGAGTCCTTCTTAACCAAGATTACAGGGCTGGAAAATGCGCTTTGACAGACCCGTATACAACATTCCAGACACTTGTGTCTGTATCTCATCCTTGTGGGCGTGGGGGTAGCGGTATGGTCGAACACAGAGGGTCTTGACCCTCATAGAGATTTATGGTATGTTCAATCAATTTCACAGTCACAGGAGCCAAACCTTGTGGTTCTCGAAAAAGGGAAGAGAATTCATTCAGCAACCTATCTAGTTGTTGATGATATAAACTTGTGGGATAACCCAATTCAACATTAAGATGTACAAAGTGACCTTCAAGACAGTTTCATAGAGAAGAATGGTTGGTTAATGGTGAATTAACCCCCTTTGGACGAATTGGAATTCCTTGCTGTCCAAATCTTACTTCATGAGTTTGTAGAACAACCCTCAAAATAAAATCGAGCGGACCCAGATCATAAACTAAGGCATCAACCTGACATTTGAAGGATCCAAATCGCAGCAGAATATCCCGACATTGATCAGTCACCCATACCTTATTTCCATCCCCAAAGTCGGATTCCCAGAGTGTAGATAGGTATAAAGCTCTGGCAAGTTTTTTTGAAATGAAGTTATGTGTTGCCCCGATGTCTACCAAGATTAGAGTCGGTAATCCATGTATCTCCCTCATTAATTTCAAGGTTTTGAGATCAGATGAAGAAGAATTGGTTGACAACCCACTTAGTTCTAAAGACCGGCACTCACCTTCACCGGGGATTATCTCAGTTTCATCGGTTTATACCAATCGTATCTCTCCATCTTGATCATTTTCCTGTCCATCAACTTGGAGCATCACCCGTAAGTGACCCTCCGGTACATTTATGTTGCGGCATATACTTCTACCCACAGCTGAAACACAACCCTCGTTTTCTCTGATCCTCCCACTTGGTTTTGGTGAGATGTTGTGTGGTTGGTTGGGCTTATAGTCATTGTTGGGCCAATAGCAAAATTGGGCTTGGGAATAGAATTGGGTTAAGTAAACCGGTCCCCTCTTGAAGCCCCTTTCCAATTTGACGTAGAATAATTCCCACCGTTAACCACAACCACTTTTCCCTTATTCGATCGATTGTTGGTGGCTCCTGTGGCGATGGATACATGTCTGGCAAAATCCATAGCCTTATCACATGATGTTGGATTCAAGGCAAAATCCAATTGACTGTCCCTGTGACTGATCTGGAATCAAAGCAGACAGAGCTTCGAATTTTTCTATATCATCCTCTTGATACAATGAACCCAGAGCTTCATGAGCATTATGGAACTTGGTTCCACTAAATCGTGTCATAAGTTTATCCCGGAATTGAATCCAATCGGTTTGTGGGTGTTTGATCATAAGATTAGTGTACCGGTTCAAAGCTACCCCATCCATACAACTGGGCTAAATTAAGTTCATGAAGGTTTGGGATCTGATTTACTTGGAAATAGAACTCAGCTTTGGTAATCCATCCCCGTGGATCGACTTATTGGCTCCGATGAGTCCCCGAACCCCATATCGCCTTTGTCTTCTCCAAGTGGTTTCATCCCTTTCTTATCTTGGTTTGACAGAACCCTTTCCATCATTTTTCTCATCACCATCATCATCAAAGTTGTAAAAAGCGCGTCTGTGGGGCGCCTGAAGCCCTGAAGCGCAGAAGCTCAAAGGGCTGGGCTTTTTTGACATTGAAGCGAGGCACATCTACAAGGCGCACCGAGGCGCTGAGGCTCCGAGGCGCTTCAAAGGCGCGCTTCATGAATGTTTCCCAATTTTGACCTTTTTTTAATACTTTGACCTGTGCAAATTCTACTTCCTTTTGCATTTTTGCAACCATTTTTTTGTAAGAAAAATATTTACTTGGATCAAGCCTTGTTTTTTCTTCAAAAGCACATACTTGTTTTATACTTTTCTGATGTAGTCATGATTTACTTTGACAGTTTGACCAACCTTGTTTCTGTTGCCAGAGTGAAATTATATACTTAGGCTCTACTTATTTGTTTTTCTTACTTATGTAGTTAATTGTTTTCTTGATTGTAGGTAATCTAGGTTATTATACACTCGTAATATGTTTTTTTGTCATTATTGGGTAATCTTGGCAACAATCAATACTTGATTAGGTTGGTTAATGACTTTTATAAAATTAAGTTAGGAATGAACTCTTTTGAAGTTTAATATTGAGTGGGTATTCTAGGATATAATATAGAATAGAATATTATTTCATATTTTAAGTTCTATTAAGGTATTTGAGTTTAATTATACTACTATATACATATCCTACAATTTATTTGCATATCATGCGCCTCGCCTTCGTGAATCCCGCGCTTTTCCTGCGCTTCGCGCCTCAAGGCTCCACAACACTTTGCGCCTCTGTGCGCCTTGAGCCTTTGATAACTTTGATCATCATACTTGAGAGGTCTTGAGCCCTATTTGACAACTGATCGATTCTCTCATCTTGTTGATCGACTCGAGATTGGGACCTGGTGTTAACCACAGGTGGCTCCGTTTGCACCATGGCTGAAGTTCGTTTCCCGTCAATGGAACCAAATTAATAGAATCCCAAAGTTAAGAAAACAAGGGCTAGGCTGGAAGGTTGTATTGGATTGATTAAAGAACAATCAAGAAGAGTTCCAGAAATGGAGACCTACCTCACCCCGTCTCTTGAAGGCTATAAATATTAATTAAATCCTCTCTAAAACAGAATAACAGACTTATTGAATGACTGTGATGAGAACTGAAAACTTGTATAATAGCAGAAAAACACAGAAATGGAGGAGAGAGGTGCAAGATTGTATTAAACCAGATTGTGAAGAACAAATTACAAAGAAAATAACCAGGGAACTTCCCTCTCTCACAGCTAGACGCTGGAGCCAAAATGCCAAATAACAGAATCAATGAAACGAGACACCCTCTCCCCCTTTTATTCTTTCTCTTTCTTCTAACAAACTTCAGCCACTATTGTCAATTCCCTTCTTTACCCTTCTAGAATAAACTTGTAACAACTTGGGCTTGTTAGTGTTGGGCCAAACGAGGTCTCTATTTGTATCAGACTGCCCTACACGTGTCCCTTTTCCTCCTTTTGTAAACAATCCAGCTGTTGGGCTGGCTTGCTTCAGTTAAACTGGGCTCAATAATTGGATCTTTATCAACGCATCTCGGTTGGTTATTAAAAGGGGATATAAGGGTGACTTCATGATGAGAAAAAAATGGGTTTTAACCAATATTCTTCTAATTTAGGTAACTTATAGTTCATAGGTGCAATGTACACTTCTATTTAGTTTCGTAAGTGCAACTGTGAAGACATGTGACAATGGCGGTTTTCCAGTTTTCATATATCTTCAATAGTTGGATATTAGTATATTACTATATTAGTTCTGTCACTTGCTGCAAATACCACTAGTCGTATTAGTTGTTGGCTGTAGCTTTCATGAACTCTTTCCATAGTTAAAGGTATTTGAGTAGGCATCATTCTGTTTTGGCAACAAAATAGTTGCGTGTTCTATTGGTTTTAATCATTTTTCTTCATTCTACATCCTGTGTTTGGTATTCGATATTTGTCATCTTTATATCTTTTCACCTCAATTGGATAGGTCTCGCAATTTTGTTTCTTCTCTCACCCATGTACGTGGGACTATGAAATGTAAATGCTGAACGAGCAAAATGGTTATTTTTTTCCTTTAGGTTTTTTGAAACAATTGTAGCAAATTTGTTAATTTGTTACAGGCTATTTTTGGTGATGTATTTCTTCAGTGATCCGTGTATGTCCGTTATTAGAGGGCAGTGTTTAAGATTAATTTGGACCTACTTAGATCAAGAGGTACAATCATATTTCTTTCCGCTTCTGATTCTCTTGATTATCCACAATACTTTTCTTGTTATGTTTTTCTTTTTATCATTTTTCTTCATTCTACATCCTGTGTTTGGTATTCGATATTTGTCATCTTTATATCTTTTCACCTCAATTGGACGCAATTTTGTTTCTTCTCTCACCCATGTAAGTGGGACTATGAAATGTAAATGCTGAACAAGCAAAATGGTTATTTTTTTCCTTTAGGTTTTTTGAAACAATTGTAGCAAATTTGTTAATTTGTTACATGCTGTTTTTGGTGATGTATTTCTTCAGTGATCCGTGTATGTCTGTTATTAGAGGGCAGTTTTTAAGATTCCTTTTCCCTTTTAATATTTGGGACCTACTTAGATCAAGAGGTACAATCATATTTTCTTTCCGCTTCTGATTCTCTTCTTTACCCACAATATCTTTCTTGTTACGTTTTTCCTTATAATTTGCATCTCAAATCTTTGATGACATGCCTTATCTGAACGTGTTTTGTGTTAAGCTATGTAAACAGTATTGAACTCAACACAAACCCCTAAACAATTTGGTAAATCATATTGGATCTCAACAAGTAAACTAATACGTTTGCATACATATATGATACACAAGAACTGAATTACATTCTGTAACAATAGCATTGAATAATTTATAGCTAAACTAATTTACAAAATAGCGCTGAGGTTTGAGAAGGCTGTCAGTGGAGTGAAGGAGAGTGTGACTTCGATTTGCGGCATGGCAATAAGGATTTCTGTTCATGTTCAGGATGATCTTATAATGGAGAGCTTATATTGGACTTGATGACATTTGGATGTTTGAAGTTAATTTGGGTCTACTTGAGCAACTTCAATGCTACTTGAGCTTGCAAACAAACTTAATTTAGCAGAATATTGAATTTATTATTTGACACAAGTCTTTGAAGCTTGATAGAATGCTAACATAAACAAAAATGGGGGAGTGTAACTATATTCTTTGCTGTTATAAACACATGGTGAATCCTTAAGCAATTAAGTTGTGTCATAAGACATGATTGATTTATGGAGTTGACCACAAAGCGTGCCTTTAAAGATGCCTGATTCGGTTGTTTTTTTCTCTTGATGTGTAAAGCTCCTAGCCTCCTATTTTAATGGGTAAATTCTAACTGGTCACATTAAAATTCATTATATCTTTTTTGGTCCTCTAGCATACCTAATGGCTTTCTCTAGGCACAAAGTTCCTCTTTAACTGGTAATCTACTGTTAATAATAAATTGACTATTTTATATATTTATAAATCATTAAAAACGGGATTAAACTATTTAAAAATGATTAAAATAGTAATTTAGGTAACTATGATATTTTGAAAGGTTATGACGGGTATATATGATATTTTAGAATTAGGATAGGCAAATATGATACTTTGAAAAGTTATAAAGGGTATATAGATATTTTAAAATTAGGTTAGGCAAATATGATATTTAGACACTTAACAAGGGCGTATACGAAATTCTCCCACAAAAAAATAAAAAATACCCCACTTAGGTGGATTGGCTATGATTGTTGTTGTAGAACAAGGTGTAATAATGTCCAAGAAAAGTTGTTTGTGAAGTTTGCAAACTGTAATGTGGACTCTTTTTGGAATGGAGCGTGTATGTTATTTCTTGGCATTTGTCTCTGATAAACGTTTTAGGTCAACTAGTCATAAAGTATTTGTATCATTTTAAAGCACTTTGATAGTTAATGTTTAGGTGGGTGATGTAGGGTTATTTCAATCATATTTTCAACTACTGTAAACGACTAAATGGTCTTGAGAGCTAATATTGCAGCTGTTGGCTCGTGTCAGTGAACAGGGAGATTTGTCAGATAACCTACCGGAAAACAGATCGTAACACACACAAGCTGCTATAGTTTATGGCTTCTATGTAATAGGAATTAGGATAGTGTGGCTTGATGAATTGTTAATTGAACTATCCAAGCAAGCAAGCAACGCTTTCTGTGGAAATGAAGTGGTCAATGGAAAGACCGTTGCTTTTTAATATCTGACACTCATTCAAGAACAAACCTTGTTTGTTGAGTAACCTCATATAGATTTATTATTTACTGACTCTGCATTTCCTGTAATAAGTTTGCTTCCAATGTGCACTTGTTCATTGCATTCAATCTCATTCATTAGTTTGAAATTGTATTGTCTGTCTTCTACTCTTCTTATCTCTTATGTGTCATGTGAATTTGTCGAGTTACATGGATATCGTTCAACCCTAAAGTAATAAAGTATTGTGCTAACAACTTGCTTCTTATTTAATTTGGCTTTCAGGTTGGCACCAGTGTAGCATCTGTGAAAAGAAGGCTGAATATATGTGCTATACGTGCACCTTTTCGTTGTGTAAAGGATGTATTAAAACTAACGTCATACTGTGTGTCAGAGATAAAGAGAAGAAAGGCTTTTGTGAGGCTTGCATGAAAACTATCATGCTAATTGAAAAAAACTCGCAGGATAATGAGGTATACCTATTATTCTGAATACTGAAATTCTTTTTTTAATGTACGTGTTAAGCTTATTACTGGTGTATAATATAATTAAATAAGTAAAATTTGATTCATTAATTTCTGCTTAATTATGTAGGGAAATGTAGACCTTGATGACAAGAGTAGCTGGGAATATTTTTTTAAGGATTATTGGACAGATGTGAAACCAAAACTTAATCTGTCTATAACTGACCTTGTCGAGGCTAAGAATGCTTGGAAAGGATTTGAACCAGCTGGCAAACAAGAGCCGCTATCTGGACATTCTGATGGTGGTTCGGGTCCTTCGGGATCAGAAAATACTTCCGAGAACCAAGAGAGTCAAACAAGGAAGATTACAAGAAGAAAGTCAAAGAAGCACAAAACACGTGCTTCTGCTGCCAACGCGTCTGAGGGGACCACCTCTGTGCCTGAAAACACAGAGTGGGCATCAAAAGAACTTCTTGAATTCGTCATGCACATGGGAAATGATGAATCGTACAAATGTCAGTTTGATGTACAGGCTCTCTTGCTTGAATACATTAAAACAAACAAACTTCGTGATACTCGGCGAAAAAGTCAAATTATTTGTGATGCAAGACTTCAAAGTCTTTTTGGTAAACCACGTGTTGGCCATTTTGAGATGTTAAAACTTCTTGAATCTCATTTTCTTATTAAAGAAGATGACGATCTCCAGGGGAGTGTAGTCAATAACGAAGTTAACATGAGAGACGATGATGAAGCTATTGAAACCGGAAAAAAGGGCGGGAGAGATAAAAAGCGCAAAATTCGGAAGAAAGGTGACCGGGAACCTCAATCTAACCGTGAGGATTATGCTGCAATTGATATCCATAATGTAAACTTAATTTACGTGAGACGGAAGTTGGCAGAGGATTTACTTGATGATACGGAATCATTTGATAGCAAAATTGTTGGTACTGTTGTTAGAATAAGAATCCCTGGTGCTAATCCAAAGAATGATACATATAGACTGGTGCAAGTTATAGGTATTTATTAAAGTGAAACATAATTCAATTATTAAGTGATTATTTTGAGTTTAAATGTCCTATAACTCGTTTGGTTACTATCTTTTAGTCTAGTTCAACCTTTTGTGATCATTGGTTTATTGTCGCTGTGTATACAGGTACTACTAAAGGGGCACAGTATGCAGTTGGCAAAAAGATGACTGATACCATGCTTGAAATATCAAATCTTAACAAAAGGGAATCTATATCCATTGACACCATTTCTAATCAAGACTTCACAGAGGTTTCTAAGTTTGAAATGCTATTTTGGGTGAAAATATTAAAGTTTTATTTTCTATTATTGCATTATTTTGATTTAAATATTTGAGTTGCTGATATGTCTAGTGTTTGATATGGTAGGATGAATGCAAGCGTCTTCGACAAAGTGTAAAGTATGTATTTAGAAGTAAAGTGACAGTGGTACGTTCTCATTTCCTTGTATAAACGGATCACCGCTACAAAACATGCTTCATTTTTCTGATTTCTGTAGTTGCTTGTAGGGAGATATCCTGGATAAAGCCATTGAACTACAGGCAGCCAGAGTGAATGATGTAAGTCTTGCACATTGGATTTAACTAAATTATCATTCTAAATTCTGTCAATATTTTAAGAGCCGGTGGCATAGAACCTGTTTTGAATTTAAGCTCTGAATTAAATATATTAGTTACATTTGTATCTTAAAGTTTTGATTTTGTATATAAACAATTTAGGATTGGGATGCTACATTTTATTCCTATGATATAATTTTTTTTGCCATATGTGTATTCTTCTTAATATAGATATAACCCATGCACAAACTTATAGTGTACCTAATATTGTGTTTGTTGTGCAGTGGATTGAAACAGAGGTGGTGCGTCTTAGTCATCTTCGTGACCGAGCAAGTGACTTAGGGCGTAAGAAGGAATATCCTTTGTTTAGTTAATGTTTAATATTCATATTATCAAGTCCATGTTTTTGGCATGCTTTTTTTGGATGAATACATCATAAATGATTGCATTTATTTAAACATGTTTGTTGACAACTTGGCAATCTTTTTCACACAACATATCTGATAGAGCTTTGGTTTTCGTGGTCCTTGACTTACATTTACGCTCAGAGAATGTGTAGAGAAATTACAAGTTCTGAAGACGCCCGAGGAACGTGCCCGTAGACTACAAGATATTCCTGTAATACATGATGATCCTGCTATGGATCCAGATCATCCATCTGAAGAAGACGACACAGATGAAGATGACAATAAACAAGGTATCCATCCTTGTATCACTATTTGTTAATTTTATTTACTGTTATTATTTGTCAAATAACTGTTGATAAAGTAAACGTAAATATTCTAATATGTAGATATGTACCGGAGCTCTGTTGGTTCCAGATTTAGCGAAAAACCCGATTACACCTCAACAGAATCTTGGAGAGGGACAGGTGCATCTACATCTAGAAATAGTGGAAAGAATTCCGAGTTTAACAGAAACTTGTCGAGTAACAGTTTTTCAAAAAAAGTTGAAGATGCTGCTACTTCTCCACGTTTTGAACCACGTAATGAAGAAGTTTGGGATCAAGGAAGAGACAGAAATATACAACCATCAAGCATATTAAAGAAACCAAGTTCTGCAAATCAAACAGAGAAATTTGTTGCTTCAACGAAAGATGTTGCAGAAACCAACCCGAAAATAAATGAAACAGATAAGCTATGGCATTACAAGGATCCAACAGGGAAAATCCAAGGTCCCTTTTCTATGGCACAGTTGCGTAAATGGAACAATAATAAATTCTTTCCTGTGGATTTGAGAATATGGAAGAAGAGTGAGAATGAAGATAATGGTCTTCTTTTAACTGATGCATTAGAGGGACGGTTTACCCCCTCTGTTAAAATCCCAAAGCCTGCACCTGATGAGAGACATGGTTTTGCTAGCCTACCATCTCCAACTCCAAACCAAAGGTCGGGACATGTGGATCCAAGTTTGTATCATAGTAGCAATGACGGACTGCAGTCGC
This sequence comes from Drosophyllum lusitanicum, assembly GCA_032274825.1. NCBI lineage: Eukaryota > Viridiplantae > Streptophyta > Magnoliopsida > Caryophyllales > Drosophyllaceae > Drosophyllum > Drosophyllum lusitanicum. Next base: position 10,062 of record JAUEJL010081701.1, read on the forward strand.
CTACGCCAAATAGTACCCAACTGGCTACATTGTTGGTTGCTGGTGGAAACAAGGAGCTTAATGCAATGGTCCAATCACAAATGGTCCAGCCGACTGCTGGTCAAAATGTGTATGGTTGGAGTGGTGGTCCACCTCAGAATCCACTACTGAGCCCTTCAAGTAATGTGGCTGCACAACAGCTGCTAACTTATAACCAGTGGGGGATTCAGAATCCTGGTGGGAACTTTTTGCAGCCATCACAACCAAATTTAAGTTGGCCAACAGTGAATCCAAATACGGGACTTGTAGGGCCTACATCAGTTAATCAAACCATGAACTGGGGAACGGGTAATGTTAATGCTCCACGGGGTTTGCAAGCAGGTCAAGGTTGGGTTTCTTCACAAGCGGCTCAAGGTGTAACACCAAATCAAGGCTGGGTTGCTGGTCCTGGTTCTGCTTCAACTCAAGGGCCAATAGTTTCAGTAAATGGAAACCCTAACTGGATGGGACCACCTGGGAATCAAGGGGTTCTTCCAAACACTGGTGAGGTGGCTTCACCTGGGAACCAGGGACCCAGTTGGGTTGGTGGAGCTACAATCCAGGGTTCAGGAACTGAGAGCTCGAACCAAGGCTGGGGCTCACCAAGGCCTAGGAACCGAGCCAGGTGGGATGAAAGTGGGGGGTTTTCAGGAGAAAAGAGTAGGGGTGGTGGGGGTTCGGGTTTTCATGGTAATAGAAAACATTGGGACAAACCTGGATCTTTCAACAACAGAGGGCATTCAAGAGAATCTGACCAACACTGACCATTTTACGGGTTTGCAACTTTTGTACAGTGGTAGATGTCTTTCCTAGGGTGGGTTATAGTTGTATTAGCGTCTTAATTGAAAGTTGTAATACATGTGCAGTTTGCTTTCTTTTTCAGGTGCTGCTGCTTCTATGGTTAGCCTAAGTTTCTAATACAGCAGTTGTGTTGTTTAAGCAGAAGATGATTCTTGGCATTAGCACTTGTTTTGGTGTAGTTATGGTGCTCTAGGTGAATATATGCAGTTCATCTTTGATCCAAATGTTTCAGAAGGGTTTTTATTACATTATATTTTAACTGTGAAACTATCATTAAACTTTTGAAGATAAAAAACGAACACCAAAAGCTACCCCAGTATCGTGTGTTTTAGACCTCCACACTTTTCATCAGTTCGTGTTGTCCCATTGTATTTGAAGTCAACTTTTGGTAAAAACACAAAAATGTTGGATAAAGTGTTGCTTTACCATCAAATAAAAACTAGTGTCATTCTTGTTTGGGACAGTCATTTTTCTAACACCACATATATGTGAATTTGTAATGTGTCTTTATTAGTGATTAATGTCATTAATAAAGCTAAAACATATAGTACTTGAATTATGATACTTTTCGTATAATGTCTAGGTGTTTTGCAATTACATAATTAATAACTTGTATGAAGTCTTAATTATATTATTAACCTATTTTTAGGGAAGGAACAACAGATTCTGAGGTGAGGAACAGATTGCAATATGTTTAATTTTATGCGCTTTAGGCATGACAAAAAAAATCAAATTTGATTATGTGACGAAAAAAAAAATCAAAAATCGAAACATGATTTTACGTTGTCAGGTCGGGTATATATTTTCGGGTTTGGGGAATATATATGTTCCCTAGGTTATTTTCTAGGGTAATTCTATATATCACCCCTTCATTATCTATATAGCCCTCCTGATTTGACATATGTGAGTGAAAAAACAACATTGAAAATATAACATTCTTGATTTAACATGTGGGTTTGTGAGGAGAGGGAGACTATATAGTAGCACCCTATTTTCTACTTGTATACACTAAAAAAATATCATACGTGAACAAAAAAGTAAAAAGAATTTAACACTATCATCAAAAGGTTATTTTTTACTTGTAATGAATCAACAATGTTAATATATTTCTTTGTCTTTCAAAAAAAACATTAAATTAGTTAAGTGAAAAGTTTGTTATATATTAATTAAGGATAAGATAATTTTAATTAAATTTTGTTTTAAAAAGTGTTAAAATGATTGTCCTCTGATATTCTGGTACGGTTCTGGGCAAAAAACCGAACCCGAAAATGGAGAAAAACTGGAACCGAGAATCACCCCGCTTATATGTAATTCGGTTCGGTCCGGTTCCAGTTCAGTCCGATCCATACGATTATTTTGCTTATCCCTACCTTTACTCTGGAGTATTTATCTATTTTCATGTGTAAATCCGTGTGAAAAAGAGGGCATAACATTCACTAACCATAACTAATAATATTTCCAATAAAAAATGAAGAAAATGACGAGAGGTGTAGAGTAGATCTAAAATAAGGCTGCCTGCTTTTGTTCTGTAGAGTACCAAAACATCTCCCTCCCCCTATCTCCCTCCCTCTCTTCCTTTTTCCACAACTTTCTCTCTCTCTCTCTCTCACACACACACATAGAAACACGCATATTCATAGATGGAGGGTGAATCAATGGTGTAAATTGTTTAAATTGTTTGTTTTTTAGAGAGTTTGGATGACAGAAGAACCTGATACATTCTTTTGATGTGTGAATGGGTGGTGGTGGTGTTGCTGTACCTGCCCTAATCTTCTTCTCATATATGCTTTTAGTCTGTTCTCCGTCTTCTCCATTGATATAGGGTATGTTCGATTTCAAGGACAACAATATAGCTACTGTTTGATTTCAAGATCTAGGATGTATTTTGTTCGATTTCAAGGTCTGAGGATGTTCATAAATGGCAACATTGTTGATGTTGGTTCCATAACAACAATGACAAATGATAGTTGTTTGATAATGGCGATGTAATTTGTTCGACTTTGCTTCATCACAACAACCACCACACCTACTTCGATTTGGAGTCATGTGGAAACTGGTTTGATTTTTGGGTTCCTAACTTCCTCAATCAGGTTGATTTCATTTTAGGGTTCTTGAATCATGACCTAGTGGATAAAGCACTTGCCCCCATAGAAAATATCAAAGGTTCAAGTTTCACCGGGTTTCAATTAGCGATTGCCAGAGAGATGTTTAGGAAACAGCTACAAGTAAAACTTGTTAGACCGCGTACATATAAGCAAAAAGCTCAACACTCCAAGAAGAAGCTCTAACCGGAAAAAACTTCTTTTAAGAATAAAAAAATGTTCCACACACTTCCATTCATCATCTCATCACTTCGAAAAAGAGTTAATTGCTTTTTTGGTCCTTAAGGTTTCACAAAAATGCATGTTTGGTCATTTAGTAATCGTAAGTACATAAACCGTCCTTTATTTGAGAATTTTGGAGCAATAGTAGTCCTTTGGCAAACTTCCGTTACACTTGCTCCGTTAACTGCCATCAAATTGACTATTCTACCCTCCCTTTGTCAGACACTCCCACTCTCATCTCCATTTCTTTCTCTCTTCTCCCCTCTTTACATCCAACCACCGCCTCACCTCTCTCTCGCCGGAGAAGGCCACCGCTGCCTAACCTCCCTCTGCTATCACCACCGCCACCTTGCCGCTGCCATCACCACCCTTTATTTCAATCATCTCCTCTCCTCCTCTCTCAATCTCTCAAACACTCTAACCAACCACCACACCTGTAAGACCACCACCCCACTCCTGGCGAGCCTCTAAGATCATTGCCCACCTCCAGCGAGCCTCTAAAGAAGACTATCGCCGCCACTTACCATCTCCCCTCCTCACTGTGACCCCCTCACTCCTTTTCTCTCTTTTCCCTAACCACCATCTCCCACCACTTCTCACCTTCATCTCCACCGCCTTAAATCTGTGCTTCCCATATGCTTAATGGGTCTCATTATCACCAAATAACATCAACATCGCACCACCATTGGTCACAGTGTGTGTGTGTGTGTGTGTGTGTGTGGATCTAAGATCCAGAGATAATGGATTTCGATTTGGGTGGCTATTGGTTCTTTTTAGGCTATTTTAGGCTGTGGCTGTTGATTTTTAGACGATTACAGGCAGTGGCGGTGATGGGTTGTTGGGTTTTTCATAGATTTTGAGTTTCTGTAGTTAAGGTGTTTTCTTGTGGGTGGTGGTGGTGGTTGGGGGAAGTTTGTCGGAGGCAGAGAGGGAGAGAGATCTGTGTTATTAGAGTTTGTTAGTGGCGGAGATGGCGGTGGTGATGGCAACAACGAAGGGGTGGTGGTGATGGTAGCGACGGAAGGGCAATGGTAATGGCATCAACGGAGAGGCGGTGGTGATGGCAGCGATGGAGGGGCGGTGGTGATGGCAGCTGCAAGGTGGTGGTGGTGGTGGTGGTGGTGGTGATGGCAGAGGGAGGTGAGGCGACGGTGGCCTTCTCCGGCGAGAGGGAGGTGAGGCGGTGGTTGGGTGTAAAGAGGGGAGAAGAGAGAAAGAAATGGGGGTGGGGGTGGGGGTGTCTGACAAAGGGAGGGTAGAATAGTCAATTTGATGGCACTTAACGGATCAAAAGTAACGAAAGTTTGTTAAAGGATTACTATTGCTCCAAAATTCTCAAATAAAGGACGATTTATATACTTACGATTATTAAAGGACCAAACATGCATCTTTGTGAAACCTTAAGGATAAAAAAAACAATTAACTCTAACTAATAAATAATAATTTGTTGTTGGTTTCCTAGGTGGTTCATATTGGCTAGGACAAAAGTTTGTAACTCATTTGGTTAATACAAACTAAAGTTTTTATAATAGTTCATTAGTGAACAATATCATACAAGAAATTTGGAAACTAAAATTAACTGAATAGGAGTGATGAGAGAGAAAAAAATTTCTTTATTATTTTACCCTTTTAAATTAAAATAAATTAATACAATTAATGATTATAATTATTATGAACCGCTAATCAATAAATCACGATGCTTCTTCTATTTTTCGCAAAAATATTGCTTCTCGCATTAACCCTCATATACACACACACACACACACACACACACACACACACACACACATATATATATATATATATATATATATATATCTTCTAATATAAATAAAAGACTAATCTTCATCAATTTAATTGAAAGATCTTGACCAATCATTTAATCAAAATTGAAATCCTAACCATTTATTTGATTAAAATTAAAAGTCTAATTTTGACTTTAAATAGTCAAAATTATAAACTCAATTTTAAAATAATAGGAGATAAGATATT
>JAUEJL010081712.1:0-15195 GCA_032274825.1 Drosophyllum lusitanicum
ACAAATTCAAACTTTATGGTAATATCGTTTAGGAAAAAACTTTAATGGTTAAACCGAAATTGAACGAAAACTTTGATAATTAAACCATTATTGACCCTAAATTTAAATGTAATATTACCGTTTTTTCCATTATGTACTAATCAGAGCATACTATTTGTCTATGTCACAATTACATGTTATTAATGACGTATTTCTCTCTGTTTTATCAACCATATCTTTAATCTTTAGTATATAATAAAAGAAAAGGGTTATGATATCATCATTTCACTTTTAGAAATTTTTTCCTATTAATCATCACCTTTTATTTACTAAAATAGCTAATCGAATAAAAAGTTTATTATGTCAAAAGCCTCAAGCCGTGAATTTTGGATTGAGCTCAGATCTTAAGTAAAAACGGGTTATCCGACTTCTTAATCGGATCTTATGGATCCCATGTCAATACCTAATTACACTAACAACTATCGGCGCACATCTGTAAGTATATCAATTTTCTTTCTTCTTCTTCCGATTTTATGACTGTTTCTTGATTTGTTATTGATATATGGATTTATTATATGTTTAAGATTTCACTTTATAAATGTTTAAAATATACAATAACAATCTTCCGTATTTATATATGGGTATTAAGCTAATAGATATTAAACTGGGAAGATTACACCACTTAAAAAAGGAAATAACATAGATGGGCCTTTAAAGAGTGAAAGTAATCCATTATATTTGTAGATCACAAGAGCCCAGCCCAAATTCTAAACCCTAAACTAATTGATATAGGGTTACAGTTTCGCCACAAACCTTGTGTTTTGCAGTCGAATTGGGGAAGGGGGGGACATCCAGTGAGAAGGAGATGGTGTCGTTGAAGCTGCAGAAGAGGCTTTCAGCTAGCGTTCTCAAGTGCGGAAAAGGCAAGGTTTGGCTTGATCCAAATGAAGTTAACGAAATCTCCATGGCCAATTCTCGTATGTTCTTGCTCTATTCCTTTTTTCCTTCTCATTTCGATTCGTTTCATCATATGCTTTTAATGTTGAATCGATGTTTGTTTGTTTTGATTTCGGTGCGCTTGTGGTATGTTTATGTTACATATGTGTTCTTTCTGTTGTTCGCCGATCGAAAATTGATCTCAGTTAATTTTAAACTGACTGCCTCTTTGATTGAGTATCTATGGTTGTATATTTTGTCTACTGTGTTATATTCTGCTGTGTTGCAAACCGTAATCGTTTTGTCGGGCTTGTGTAAATTTTGTGTGATACATGCTCTTAATAAGTTCTTAGCTTACTCTATCCCTATTGTAAAACTGTCATTACGGTTTTAGACATTTGAGGTTCTTTGCATTTTGTGTTTGCATAAGTTCTGATAGACGGCTAGAACCGAAAAGCATCGAATAATCGTTGATACCTGATACTATTGATGCTATATATTTTTTTTTGCAGTCTCGTTTGTGCTGTTTTTTTTGTAAGGAATTGAATGTTTATGTTTGCTCATTTATATAATCAAAAGTTATTTTTGTTCTTAAGTTGAAAACGAGAAAGGAGTTTTTGTTTATTGACAGATTTTTAAAACGAAACAGAATCAAATAACTGCTGATTCTTGATAGTTTGATGTCATTGCTGCTATATCCTCCCTTTTGCAAAGGTCGTTTATGCTAAACAATTTGATTATTTGATTATAACCGAAGTATATTTTTGTTCTAAATTTGAAAACAACAAATGGACTGATGTAATTTGTTTAAATGCTCACTTATATATTACTTTCTTTTCTCTACTGGATAACTGAAGGTCAAAACATAAGGAAGTTGGTTAAAGATGGATTTATCATCAGGAAGCCAACCAAGATCCACTCTCGATCACGTGCTCGTCGCATGAAGGAGGCAAAGAGGAAGGGGCGTCACTCTGGATATGGTACTTATTCTTTTTGTTTATCTATCCTATTGATTACAAAGAATAATCTTATCAGTGGTTAGCTTTTGAATTAGGTTTGTGTATGAATGTTGAATTTGATTTACCCAACCAGTTGTCTCTTGCTTAGTTTTGTTACCCTCTCAATAAAAAGTGATGACTTATAGATGTGCTTTTATATGCCCTTTTAAACAAACTATAGTTACAATGGAACTCAGGTAAGCGCAGGGGTACACGGGAGGCGAGGCTGCCAACAAAGATTCTGTGGATGAGGAGGATGAGGGTTCTTAGGCGTTTGCTTCGCAAGTACCGAGAGTCAAAGAAGATTGACAAGCACATGTACCATGACATGTACATGAAGGTGAAGGGTAATGTCTTCAAGAATAAGCGTGTGTTGATGGAAAGCATTCACAAATCAAAGGCTGAGAAGGCTAGAGAGAAGACATTGTCTGACCAGTTTGAGGCTAAACGTGCTAAGAACAAGGCAAGCAGGGAAAGGAAGTTGGCTCGTAGGGAGGAGCGTCTAGCTCAGGTATTTTTCTGAGTCAATTGCATGGCTGACAGTTACAATCCATATACCTACAAACGGGTCGCACTGTATCTCTAACGGGTTAACAAGCAAAAAGATCAAACTAGTAAAGAAAAAAGAGTCATTTTTGGGCTAAAGTTATTCCAAGTGTATTCAAATTCATAAAACCTCATTAAACACTTTGTTGAAAAAGGTAAATTGATTATTATTGTAATAATCAAAATTTTTAATTACACTTGAGACGTTACGGTGTAAGGGTTGCTTTTTGAGAGAGATTGTTATATTACATTTGCAAAACACAGTTTCTCTTTTGAAAATATTGTTTGGCTAACCATCTGGAATGATTTCTTTTCTAAAGCAGGTTAGGAGTTGGGACTTGCTTCTTTTTTTTTTCAAAATGTTGTTTTGAAAATTTATTTTTTGAACTCAAGTTGAGCACTTGTTAACTTTTTTGTTTCAACTGTATATGTTTTAGCTAGCAATCAATCAATATCTTAAGATTTTCCCTTTTATTTTCAGGGCCCACAAGAGAAAGTTCCAGCAGCTGCACCTGCAGCACAACCTGCACAGTGAGTGTTGATATGATTCTGATTTCAATTTCCTGCATAAACTTTGAGTAATGTATCATCTTTCATTTATTTCAGGGCATCAAAGAAATCCAAGAAATGAAATCTAATATGACAATGCCAGAGATAATGAAAGTGAAGGCTTTTATTTATCTTGAAGTTTTGTTCTTTGACCTGTTGCGCCTTTTCATTTTGTTTGGAAACATTTTTATCCAGAGAATTAAATATCATGATGACTTGAAATCTTTATTCAAAGTTGGCTTTGTTACTTGTATTAATACTAATACTTGCACTTGGCATTATCTTTGTCTATTAGTTCAGTCAGAGTAATTTTTTGTTTCAGCTGTCAAACAGATTTGACTGGTTTTAAAGACTGTAGGTAGAAAAGCCTGTTTGCAGCAGTCAGCACGCATGGTTAAACTGATGTGTGAATCATGTTTGCTAGAAGCAAACTTCAACTCTCCAATTAAAAACCACACAAAAGAAAATCAATACAACTAGAAGTCCAGGCACTATATACCAAAACTACAAGTTGTATTCTATATCTATCTTCTATGAATCATAAATATAAATGCTATGAAAATATTTACTCAATCTGATTCATACATATACATGCTATGATTCGTACATATAATCAATACATGAATAAACTTGCAATAACTTATCATTTAATGTAACCTGACCTTCCATCACCAATTTTCGTTCAGATTACAACGAAACCATTTTCACGCGACCTTCCAACCCCATTTTCGACAGTCTCCTTTTCTCACGACCTTTGAACCCAGATTATGGTCAAACCACTTTTTTATACAATTCTTTTTCCTTTCTCCAACCAAAACACACCAATTTTGATTTGTAAGGTTTAGGTCCAATTTGCGTGTCCGATTTGGGTGTTGTCTAGGTTGTGGCGGTGAAGGTAGTCAATGATAAAGAAGATAGGCTGGAATGTGGGTGTAAAGGTCGCTAGAACCAAAGTTTAGCCACAATGTGGTTGGAAACTGACTACATGATAGATTTTAACAAATTTATTATATCTATTACAATGAAGAAGTTCATTTTATATAATGATATTTTAGATAAGTTCGCATTTTGAGTGCTCATTTTATACAACCGACTCACTTAGCTGAGTCTCATCCTCCTAGAAAAAGGCTACACAATCCGTTGCGCTGTCAATCTCTAACAATAAAACATTTCGGGTTTCCAATTTAACAAAGCAAAGCTTGGTTTAACAATTGAATTTGGTTTCTTCATTGAGAAACTAGTGAAACTTTGCACTTTCCTTGTATCTGGGCGGTAAAACTTTTCATTGAAAATTATAAAAGTCACGCTAAAATTTAAATTTCACCAAAAATTCCAGTAGCCTCACAATCGATGGACTGGGAGCCATGGTCGATCATGAACTTGCCCATCTTGATGGCCAGACACCATTCATACCCCATGCCCATCTTGATGGCCAGATACCATTCATACCCCACTGTCGACCGCCACTTACCGTAGATTTGGACATAAACTTTTGGATTGTCATAGCAATGTCACGCCTCTATTTAGGAGTTCACATTTTTTTACTTCAATTTTAGTTATCCTGACAAAGAAAAACTCCTTTTAAAATAATGAAAAAAGTTGTATAGCCATAGACAATATGGTAAAACATACTATTAAACTCAAAATACTATTTTTTATAAAGATATATTGGATGCTATATAAAAAGATGGGTTTTTCTTACGAATGTGGTTTTATATGATGATCTACAACTTTGTATCGCAAAAGAAATAAAAGGCAGTCAACATAGAAATGTTGGGTCGAAATTCTGGTATACCACAACGAAGACATGTATATGTCTCAACTGCAATTTCAACTTTAAATATGAAAATCCAAAATTTTCAGGTTCATAATTATTATTTAAACATCAATCTGAGCAACAATTTAGCAATTAAATGAATAAAATGAAAGAAAAAGACAAACAAATCAAACCTCAAAAATCAGTGCCACACAGCGAGTGTACTTCCTCTTAGCTATAACCTAATCCCACATTGGACGCTGGTTTCTTTTACAGCTACTTTATAAAGAGACCGAGTAGAGCCTTGTCCACCGGGCTTGGTAGCGCTTGCCTGTAACTTGAGCAAGGGTATAAAGTTGGATGGACAGTGACCTAGCCTAGTGAGGTTGGTTCTATTGGCGCGTAAACTGGTTTGCCCGTTTCAAGTTGTGAGTTGGACTATGTGTTTCGAGCGAAGGCTCGGGTCACGTGGTCCCTAGAGTAGGGGACACTGCGTAAGGCTGGCTTCACAGAGCTGCGAAAACCCCTCTCTCATAACAGTGGAAGGATAACAAGTCGGTGCTTCATTAAACCGTATGATCTCCTGGGCTCTCTTAGATGAACATCCATCTTTTTATAGAGTTGTTACAACTACTTTATAAAGAGACCGCATAGAGCCTCGTTCACTGAGCTTGGTAGCCCTTGGATGGGCAGTGAGCTAGCCCAGCGAGGTTGGTTCTATTGGCGCGTAAACTGGTCTGCCCGTTCCAAGTTGTCAGTTGGACCATGTGCCTCGAGCAAAGGCTCGGGTCACGGGGTTCTTAGAGTATTGTGCACTGCGTAAGGCTGGCTTTATAGAGCTACGAAAACCCCTCTCATAACAGTGGAAGGATAAGAGGTAAGCGCTCCATTAAACCGTATGATCTCCTGGGCTCTCTTAGATGAACATCCATTTTTTATAGAGTTGTTTATTTTTCCTTCTTAACCAATTAAAGAGTAGCTCTATAATCAAATCTATGTTAATGTCTTCAATTTTAAAGTACTAACTGATTATTGAAGAATGAAAAGTTATGTAAGTAGTCTTTTATGACATAGTTGATAGTTGAAGTGTCACTGACAGTAATTCTTTTACATGACCAGTAAATAGCTTAACATCAACATGTCTTCTACTCATATACTTTGTATGTGAACAAGTGGCATTTGGAGGGTTCTCTCTTCAATGACTTTCACTTAGTTTGAGTGCTCATCCGGTCATCCTCCTTTGACTGATACCACAGAGGTGTAATAATATACATAATCTTTATGCTTTAGTAATCAATGAGAGATCATTCCAGAAATCCTAATCTTTATTATATATATATATATATATATATATATATATATATATATAAAACTTGTTAATGTATCAAATACCGACTCGAGATACCATTCTTCAATGCTCTTTATATATATATATATAAAACTTGTTAATGTATCAAATACCGACTCGAGATACCATTCTTCAATGCTCTTTATCGAGTTGCAATGTTTAATTATGATACAAGAGAATCTTAATACCTTGTATAAATCTACTCACAACTACAAGATGGCAACTCGAATACTCTTATTACCATGTCACAACACACATATTCATGCTGCCGATGAATGCATATCAATGTTGCCATCAAGTCTTCGTCTTGTTAGCAATTATGTGCCATGAAAGCTACGTACTCCTATTGTAAAGCGGGAATGAAGCAGCCCCTTTGAAATCTTCTCTCTCAAAGTGTCGGTGTTTGATGAGTTCACCACTGCCTTGAATGGGTCTTGGTTTAGGGACCATTCGGGGAACAAGTTGTTGCATGGTCGGGTCATTTGAGTAGATGTATTGGCCGAGTTTCACAAGGAAAGCAACTGTTGTACCCTTGCCCAACCCTCCACTCTCGATCCAGATGTGACCTCCCATTAGATTTACAAACCTGAAATCATAATTCATTAACAAAAAGGGGCATTTCAAAAATTAATAAATTGAGTATAAAATTTTAAACTGTTTTTATTACCTTTTGCAAATTGCAAGTCCAAGACCTGCACCGTTAGCACTTCTATTGGATGCGCTGCGAGGCTCTGAAAATTTTGTGAAAATGTGTGGGATGTCTTGTTGTTTAATACCAGACCCAGAATCCTTCACCTGTATTGGTAGACATTGAGCTTGTAAGTAGAAAGATCACATTAACCATATCGTATCAACCATCAAGCAAGGTTTTAATTTGTTTGGAGTTAAAATTGTAGAAGCAAATCTCTTTGTTGGTTAGGCGGACATTAGAGGTGGAAACGTGGGTGGATCAGGTAACACGTCAAAGTGGGTTAAATTGGGTCAGAGCGGGTTGAACGCATCTCAATGCATATAATTATATATAATTACAAAGGCAGTATCATTATTGAAGAATGTTCAATATAGTCCATACTTAATTCATAGTCCTAAGGGACTAATTTTGGCCTTTGGATCAATGGCATCTATGGTCTAGATTGCATTTTAAAATCTTGGCGGAGTGGCATTTTCGTAATTCACATGTGATGCTTTTACAAATCACATGTGATTGCATACTGAATCACCTACGATTGAATATTAAAATTTCAGAACTATGTTTTTTACATGGACTTTATTGAACACAACTATATCATTATAATAACAATAATAATTATTTAAACAATAAACATAAAGTGATTTAGGGGGTTGTATTGTATGCATATTTGTGCTATTTTCGACACATTTCATTTTTATATTTTCTTTTATTTGAACCATTTGAGATAAAACATAGCCCATTCAAAAATATATGTTATAAATTGGCACCTCTAAGGAATAATGAAAACACCTGTTGGTTTGCCAAGTAGGATGGATATACTTACCTGCACAAGTACATAGAACAGACCATCAGTGAGCATAGGGCAGAATTCAGGAGTTTGCCACTCTTGTAAACAATCTGGATTCAGAATGGAGGCCTGAATTGAAACATGACCCCCCTTGGTGAACTTAACCGCATTGCCAACAACGTTCAAGATTATTTGCATAAGGCGTTTTTCATCACCAATGCCATAAGCAGGTAAGTCCAGATCACAATTCAGTGTCATGGATGTGTTTTTCACAGATGCAATAGGATTAATTAATCTGACAACCTACACAAAGCGATGTGAATTCAATGGATGTTTTTAGATTTGAGAACAAGTTTATGCAAGAAATTTGATTACCTCTCTGAAGAGCCCGTGAAGGTTGAAGACTTCATTTTCGAGTTCTAGGCTACCATCTTCAAGCCTAGAAAGGTCAAGAACGTCATTTACAAGTGCTGCTAGAAGGTTGCTACTTTTAAGGATGGTTTCTATCATGGCCCTTTGATCTGGAGTAAGCTCGGTCTCCAAGAGAAGTGAAGATAATGCTATAATTGCATGCATAGGCGTTCTCATTTCATGATTCATGACAGCAAGGAAATCATTACGAGCATGGATAGCCATCTCCGCTTCTTGTCGAGCCAAGTTCAAAGCAAAATTTTGATCCATGAGCTGGTCGCGGGCTCGCATAGATTCTTCTAGGATCGCAGCATGAGAAAGAGCCACAGCAACCTAAAAAGCAATTTGAAGTAATATATGAGGTTTTTTATATACCCATCTATTCATATTTGATTATGATACGATTGTTAATTGTCAAACAATAGTTGCATAAAGTACTCATAAATAAGTCACTGCCAATTGGAACTTTATTGAGGGCATAAAGTAGTTTCCAAAATAATAATAATATTAATAATGGGATCACAAAAGATGATGCAAAACATGGGTTCACCGACTAATGCACTTTAATATGTTTCTATCTGTATGATATTTCCTTAACTCAAGACAAGAATAGAAAATCAACACATCCTTTCAACTGTTAGGACATTTGGGTGGCAATATTTTTTCTTTTTAAGAGGTTACTCTTGATGCAAAACTAGTTTGAGGGAAATATTAATTTCCCTCTTGTTTAAATTTAGGACGCACAACACAGGAATATGGACTTATGGCATAAGCAAAAGATTAAGATAGTAAGCAACCCACCTGGTCAGCAACAACCGTTACAAGTTCCAATTCATGGTCACGCCACTTCCTTACACCATTCAGAGGAAGAATCAAAACCATCACAGCATAACTTTTCGCAGAGTGATCAGGCCAATTGTCAATTTCAAAATTCGAGAGATGCAAGAGAGGAACACGAACAGCAACAACTTCAGGTGGAATGTATGTTCCAACAGGGGTTCTAATCCTAGCTAGTGGACAGTTATGCGGAATCCTTACTGCCTCAGCACTATTGAACACCTCAGTGATAATCGGTAGATTAATAGGAACCGTGGAGCCAAATGGTATTAGATTATGCAAAGAATGAGAAAGCTGAAGAATCATACCCTTGCTAGATGGCATCCACAATACACACTCCTCAAGACCCAGTGTCCTACCCAGCTCAATGAGAGTAGTTTTCAATATGGTGTGCCTATCAAGGGTGCTTCTAATTTCATGTGTAAGCATTCTAACATGCCTTCCGGTTTCTTCCTGTTTTAGAATCAACCCCATTTCCCGATCAAGATCTTCAGCTCTTTGTTTTAAAAATAATTCCCTTGTTTTAACACTCAACAAGTCAGGTATAATGTGAACAAGCATCAAAGCAGTCACACATGACACGAAAGCCGTAGACAGTTTTGCCACAGTCATTACAATAGCAACAGTTTTTGAGTGCGATGAGAACGTCCAAAGATTTATAAAGTGTGTAGCTCCACAGAGAACAATAAAAGCACCAAACTGCATAAGTACCCATCTATACGGGAAGAATGCTGACTTCTGGACAAAATATATAAGTTCCAACGGAATGGAGAAATAGGCAAAGGCAATAAAGAAATCAGATATGTATTGATACTTGACTAAAAGCTCATCAGCAGGCCATTGCGTCTCAAAGCAATCACAAGAATCCATCCTTTGATAGCAGCTTCAGAAAAGCTGCAACATAAATCATAGAATCATCTCAGGTATCAAAATTAACATTCTAACTGATTCTGATCATGATCTCTACGAATTCAAGGATCGCCATGAATTACGCGAGATCCAGGATCATAGTTGCTCCATTTCACAAGTATATACTAGCAGACGTCCAAAATTGTTCAATTCGAACCGCCTAGCTCTACGTAATGATTAATTCTATCAGATAACGAGATAAAATCAAATCGCCTTAGTAATCATAGATTTGATCCACAAGTATTAAACTGGAACTTAAACAAATCGAATCTAACTTTAACTATCAAAAAATTCTAGGGCAAACGAAGTAACATTTATGTAACTATTCAACAAGGTGAACGGAATCACGTACTCTTCAGGACGATGATCAAAGATAAAGTTTGAGTAAAGAAGAAGAAGAAGAAGAAGAAGAAGAAGAAGAAATTACCTGCAGCAGCAGAGATTGGTGGAGCTAAAAGAGTAGATTTAGTTGAAGAAGACATCGATCCATTCTAGTCGCCGAAGGGAGTTCGTCACTTCCATTTACGGAAACAGCCTTCTTCACACGAATCAAAACCAAATATCAAATCCCTCCATGAAAAATAGTAAAATACAAACAATATTTAAAAAAAACAACTCTTATCGCTTCAACCGCTTGTGTTTGAATACCATTTTTATATTTTATTATCAACAATAGTTCAGTTTACCTTATTATTATTATTATTATTTTTATTATTATTATTATTACAAAACTATATATTATATGTTAAATATTAATAGTATAATTAGAAAAAATAGAAAAAAAATTATTACTTTAATGTTTAATTTCATAACTAATTATACAAGTTTTGGTGTTCATTTTATTTTAGAAGATTTATTTCACTATTGAAACTTTATAAAAGATTTGTAAGTTAAATAATATAATATCAAAAAAAGAAATACGCATATGAACGAACATGGAATGCATAGATTTATATAGGAATTGAAGTGATGCAAAATCTTAAAGTGATACTATAAATATATATTCAAGAATCAAATTCTCCTACAAAAAACCATGAATATTAGCTATATATAAAATATAAAATCAAATATTTTTACACAGATGATTCATTTCTTTACCTTGCTGAAAAATTCTTTGACCAAATAACAAACGTTTAACATGTAGGTCTATTTAAAATGTGATATGATCGTTATTCTTAAGTATTTTGAAAGTTTAGGAAAATTAAAAATATTTTTTTTAAAAGCCAACAAAAAACTAAAAAATATTATTACCAAACCAAAAACATCCGGATCCAAAAAAACAATAATAATAATAATAAATCAAATAACGCAAAAGGTCTCCTTTTAGGAGAATTGTTAAAACATAATTATTTATGTTGCTTGATCAAAATCGACATAACATAAAAGATAATCTAATAGAAAAAAGATAAGTCGCAAGGATATACTTATTTTAAGGGGAATATTCATTTAAGAACCAATCTTATTTTAAGTATCGCGAGAACCAATCTTAGCCGTTTATTTGGTAAGTGAAATTCATGGATGGAGAGCGTGGAGGATTGAGTGTGGCAAGGTGCCTGAGATAAATTCATGAGTATGTGATGACATTGAACAAGGGAGAATTAGACGACTCAGATTAGTTCTCGCGATACCCGCAATAAAAACGATTCTAAAATGATATTTTCATCTTATTTATTTAGTTACACCTAACTAAGCTTTCCTACTACTAGAAATACATAAAATACAAGCGTTTAAATAAGTTATTTTAAATAAGTAATTTAAAGTGTTTGTTATTTTTAAAAACAATAAGCTTTTCCGAACTCACCCAACCTAACATTCGTAATACCAATGGGCGCATCAGTCCTATAATTAATATTTGTTCTATCGACATTATTCTTATGGATTCTCGATCTCTTATTGCCACAAACAATCTCTGAGTAAACCATACAGGTTGACCCTATTTTAATTTAAAAAGATGTTTTAAATCCTACTATAAAATCTTCTTACTTACAAAAATTTAATAAAAGTGTCAAAATCAATAGAAGAGGCAAGGTTAGAGAATTGATGGATTACACATGTCATCTTATAGTGAGTAGAATGATAAAATAGGAGATATAGTAGGAAGAAATAGAATGTTTCTAATTTAAAATAGGGTTTATTTCTCCGATATGTATTAAACTATATCCCAACTGTTAATACGTGTATCCACCTTCTAAAAATGTTATTATGTGTATTAAACTTTTAATTTGTTGTTATTGTACGTATTTTGATTACATAAAAAAACAAAAAAGTATAAATTAAGCACATACAATAGGAAGTTTAATACACACAATAACACATTTTTTGAAAGTTTGATACACACAATAACATTTTTGGAAGGTGGATACACTTATACACACATTAACAATTAAGGTATAGTTTAATACATTTCGAAAAAATAAACTCTTTAAAATAAGCATTTTGTTTTCATATTTATAAAAAAATATCTTATTATGTTTGACCATAACTTAAAAAAACGTGTATCGTATTTTTAAAGTGCGTTAGTGTTTCTAGATTAAATATACCTGTAATATATTTAATCACGAAACTCTGCCTCGTAATAATATTAATATTAATATTAATATATAAAAATTTAATTTCAAGATAAGATAAACACAAGTGTTTGATTTTGAGTGGTTGGCAAAATGATGCATGCACCAGCCCTCTACAATTGGTATTATGAAGAAGAAAGATGCGTCATCTGTTCAACTGTCAAAATGACCATGTTCAATTAACATGTGATTAGTTTGAATTTCTCCCCACACATATTTTAACACACTTTAATATTTAATACACATTTTGTTTTGGTTTTTAGAACAATATATAAAAAGATACTTAGAAGTTTGTAAACTATTTTATGCATATAAAAATACGACATTTGTTTTTTCAATAACATAAAAATATGACTCGTCTTTCAATAGAAATGTTGTTACACTAGATCATTTAAAGTGTACATAAATGTTTCGGGGCCTACCTATCTTAGCTGCATACATTAATTTCTGTTAATAGATGTAACTAAACGTTGAATTAGACTATTCTATTTTCAATTTGATGTCATAAATACGATAGCCTAAACTTCATTTGATTTTTTTGAACGGCTAACACACCCACCCACTAAATCTACCTCTAGAGTCATTTGATGTCGTTATTTGTGTAAATAATAGGTTCAAATAAAATGAAATAGAAATTTGCAGAAACATAATAAAGAGCGTATTTGAAAAGGGAGTAATTCATATACAATACAAATTTGTCATACACAACATTTATTACTTTTATGTTCCTACAAACACACTTGTTATTATTTTCATCCACATGTATAAGAACATAATAGTTCAAACTACATTTTGTAATATATGACAAAATAGTGTTGTGCAAAAATCATTTCCCATTTAAAAATCTTTCAATACCATGATCACCATAATTTGGCAGTCATAGGAAAATTTATGCTATAAATTTCCAAATAAAAATATCATAAACATATCTAGTAGATTTTCACATGTTAAACAGTTCCTTTAAAGTTAAAGCAAGCATTTAAAATACTTAAAATGCACCATTTTACCGTTTATTAATGGGTTTTCTAACATGCACCGCTTTCATATTATATACATGTTTATGTAAATTTGCGTCTTAACTATTGTAAATTTGCCCTCTATGTTGTGGTCCCAGTTTCAAGTCTTCAGGGTGGCCTTTTTTCTTCTTTTTTTTCTCTTTATTTACACTGCTGCTTTTTTTCACTTTCATTTTGACTCTCATTTTTTCCCCCCCTCAAGAACCACATCAAATGTTTTTTTTAATTATTATGTTTATAAATATTAGTTTAATCTATTTTTTGGTTTATTTATAACTATGAGTTTTATGTATCTTAATAAACTTATTTAAAAAGATATAATAATATATAATAGGGTTTATTATTCAAAAGTGTACTGAAGTTATCACCTTTTGCTATTGTGTATACTCAACTTTTAAAACTACCATTTAGTGTACCAAAATCTCAAAAACTACCATTTAGTGTATCCAACATAGTATATCAGGTCACCCGGTGACGTGACACCGGTTTTGATGACATGACATCTGACTTGGGTGCTGATAATAATAATAATAACAATTGGATACAAAGGACTACCATCGATCATCTAGACTTCATCATCGACTACACCATCACTTCACCATCGCTCAAGAACTCCATTGCAGCCCCCATCATCAGCCACCATCGCTTTTCTGGACATTGTTTTGCGTTTCTAGACATATTCTAGGGTTTCTTTGAAAGGGAACTGTTATGATCGAAAATATGATCGAAGCTCTTAGGGAAGTCGATTGGTGAAGTCTAGATCTAATCGAAGCCTTCTAAAGAGGACTGTTACGATTTTAGGGTTTCTCGCCTCTAGCCGGCACAACCACCACCACCACCACCGACTTCCGGCACCACGACTCCTTCATCGATTTTAGGGTTTCTTCATCGATTATTTCTTCACGAGGGTTTCTGATTGTGGGTTCAAGGCCTTCATCTTCGGATTTTTGCCCTTAAATCGAGTTAGGGTTTCGACGATTTAGGTTCTTCATCAGATCATCTTCGGATTTTGGTTCAATTTTGGGTTTCCAAGTAAGTTTCAACCTGTTCTTCATTTCGATTTTGGTTATTGGTTTATTGTTCTTCATTTCGATTAAGGTTTATTGAAGGTTTTCGTTTAGGGTTTTAGATCTGGATATTCATCAAGCTCTTGTTATTCATCGATTGAAGGTTTTCTTATTCTTGTTCTGGGTTGATTGAAGGTTTCTTGTTCTTATTATGGGTTTCATCTTCTAAATATGCTTCAAGTTTATGTTCTTGTATGAATAATGAATTTTAGTATTTCATTAACACTGATGTGACAATAATTAATGATGTGGAAAATGATGTGGTATTAAAAATAAATGAAAAAGAAAAAAATTACTGGTTACATGATCTACATGTTTTTGGATACACTAAATGGTAGTTTTAGAAAGTTAGATATACTAAATGGTAGTTTTGAAAGATGGGTATATACAATAGCAAAAAACGACAACTTCAATACACTTTCGGATACTAAACCCTATATAATAATTACCAAGAGTTCTGAACAGTAAAGTGTTTTGTCCTTTTACATAATTTTTTATAATATCTATACTATATTATAAATCATTTAGGTCATTGTATTAATCTCTTAATTTTAAATAATTTGAAATTACTAATTTACCCCTTATTTAAACCTATAACGAAACCATTATATGAAGTTAATTAAATTCTTAAATACTATTTTTATAACCAGACATAATATAATAAATAATGTTTAAAAAAGTGTTGGGGAGATAATCACTTCACCCTAATAATCAACTCTGCCTATTTTAAAACATAGAATTTGATGATAACCAAACCCTACTTTCAGTATGACTTAGAAAGTATTCAAACATGTGTTG
>JAUEJL010081723.1:0-15192 GCA_032274825.1 Drosophyllum lusitanicum
AGTTATAAAACAAACTAAAAATAAGTAAAAAAACAAGAAGGGTAATTATGTTATTTTACATTACTGAAACCAAATTCTAATTCCATTTCATGACAACCAAACAGATCACATATTCAAATTCCAATTCCTGAAAGATTCTAATTCCTTCACAGATTTTAATTCCCTTAGAAATATTCTGCGAACCAAACGCCACCTTAGAGATACTAAACACCACAAAAGTAGTAGATCCAGAAAGCAACAATGATTTTGCTAAGGTGACCGTACAATGGTGACATCGACGTGTAAATCAACTATTAACCATGCATGATAAATCAAGGATCTCACCATAGTATATTTCCGGTTAAGTTTTTTTTGTTAATTCCACCCTTATCCACCCTCTTTTCATGCAAGTTAGATGTAACGTCGCTAAAATTGAAAAGCTTATTTAAAAAAAAAATCAATTTCGAGTTTTGAATCTGCGTAGATACAGCCGTAAATATAATATTTTCAAAACATGCTTCTAACAAAATATATAAAGTTAACACAGCGGAAGTATTTAATAAGTAATTTAATATTTACAACTCATAACATAAGTTGTAACAAAAGACAAACAAAGGCGTTATCGAATATTGTTCGACCATTACATAACTAAACAAAATAGAAACTAAACAAACAAATGTGTTCCCAAAATCAACATGTAATCCATAGCAAGTACCCTTCCTCACCAGCCAAACTATTTACCTGCGCATAGGAATGTACATAAGAAGGTTAGCTATAAATAGCTAGTGAATAACAGTTAAGCAAAAACATCATAACAAAAATATCATATATCTCATATGAACAAGCAAGTCTATCCTAGCACATTGTGAAGCACCGGTTAGTCAACAGACATCACGTCTTGCGAGGTAGCGAACCCGTCTCAATTATCCTGACTGGGGAAACCGAATACTTCCACTGCTCCGGTGGAGAAGTGGGTAGTGGTTCACTATTGCGTTAACGGGGAAACTCACCCCAATCGGGATCAGTAGGAACTGAGAGCCCATCATAGTGTTGAGGGACGAAGGTTCTGCAGGATCCAAGATTCGCGATCGTCAAATCACCGCACATCATAGCTGACGGCACTAGCTAGGCCCCAACTAGATCCAGACAAGCTGGCCCCAAACATCCAACAAAGTACCGGTACTAACACACATTAGCCTACTCAAGCCATAACATAATATAGTTGGCCTACAAAAGACATAACATATCACAATTGGCCTACAAAAGCCATAGCATATCAAATTGGCCTACAAAAGCCATAACATATCATAATTGGCTTACAAAAGCCATAGCATATCAAGATTGGCCTACAAAACCCTTTAACATGCATATATATCAAATTATAACTCAATTGGCCTTCAAAAGCCATTAACATGCATAAATAACAAATCTTTTGTTTTCAATACTCATTCATCTATATAACATTCTTATTATCATACTTAGGTTAACCGATACTCACCTGTTGAGCTATAACATGCAAATATAGTGTTCCGACTCTTCTTGGTCGTCAGGTTCACCTATAACACGTTATTTACATTGAGACAATCAAACGTGAAAAGAAAAACTAAGGTACTTGAAACAATGTTCTAATGGTACTCTTAATCTATTTACTAACTTATAACAATAGTCCAAACATCAATGCGCGAAAGAACAACGAAAAAACAGCATTTGGCATAAACTAAGTGGACGCATTGCGTCCAGTATGCCTAACGCGGCACATTCTCTAGGCAGGGGCAAAAAGCCAGTTTCTACACAGCAGTGCTATTTTGATCCAAATCAATACGAATTCAACTTTAGCCAATTTTCAGTGTTTACTAACATCATTTAACACTTACTCAATTAATTCATACAAAAATCAAACTTAAATTAACAAAAAAGTGTCTATTTTGGTCAATTCTTGGAGTACATCAATTCTAACACTTCTAATGCATCATTCCTACTTAATATGATTTATAGAAGCCATTGGAACTGATGTAATCAATTAAAATCAGTGTGTGACAGCATTTTCCATTTTTCACCATTTATTGCCTATTTTTGCACTATTTTCACTAATTCAATCAAAACCACCATTCTAATCTATAACTTATGTTCCAATCAATCCATATGAGTTATATGAACTTATTAGAACACAAAAAATCAGTCCTTGATGGTCAAATTGAGTTTGACCCGTTTTTGGGCATTTTGACCCATTTGAACCATTTCTTGAATTTGAGCAAATTGAACACTTTTAATCCATAAATTGTGTTCTTAACTATCTATATGAGTTGTAGGAAGAATTAGAAGCATTAAAATCAGTTCTTATTGGTCAATTTGAGCTTAACCCGTTTTTGACCTAAAAACCCCAAAAATGAAGAACATAGGAAGAACATGGAGATGAAGTACTTACAAGTGGAATATGAGGATGAAAAACAGATTATGAACAGATTTTAGACTTGAATTAAAGGCTGGAACAATAGCTAGACAATTCCTCTTTGATTTCTCCTTCCAAGCTTTAAGAACACAAAGTGTGTTAGTGTGTGTAAATGTGTCTGTGTATGTGGAGAGGCATAAACCGACTTGTGGATTATAATTATTCATAAGTGGGTATTTTGTTCCCCCTTTGAACTTACAACACGACCCTCGTTTATCCGTTTTAACTAACAGAGATATCTTTGGAATCTTTATCTTAAACCGTTTTATTATTTTATTATTTTTATCTATTTTTATTATTATTTTTATAACCTCATTTAATAGTTATTTTAATAATTTACTCCAATAACTAAGTTATACATATTTATTTAATTTATTTAAAATATCTAACGTAACACGTTTGCGCGCGTCTAGACCATTTTTAATTATGTTACATTGTCAATGTCTTTTGATCTAGGTAGTGTTTCTTCGTATGAACGAGAACGTGGAATGACGACTTTTATTCCCAATTGAAGTGTTTGGTTAAAAAAGTGTCAAGGTTCTAAAAATGGGTATCAAACCCTTAAAATAGGTAATTAGGTTAAGGGATGTTAATGTTTAAGAGTAATAGGTATTTGGGTTAAGGAATGGGTTTTAAAATTAGGATTGAAACACTTAAAATAGGTTTTCTTCGCACCATCTAATTAGATGGGTTAGGAATTTCATAAACGATATTAGTGTTCTTCTGCTTCTCTTCTCATTTTCATCCTTTCTTATGCCCCAACACGATTTTTTAATGTTGAATGTAAAATGAAAAATATTGTACGGTAAATAATATTATATTAAATTTGATGCAAAATGGTAACATGAACGATAAGACTCTTTTGTTGCAATAATATAAGAACAAGAAAAGTATAAGAGAGTGAAATATAATATATATATAAAATAAAAAAAATTAATAGAAGAATGAGGTCGTGTGTTTGAACTAGGGGCTTTATAAGTCTTAATTTGATTTGATAAGAGATTTTAAGATGTAAAGTGTATTTGGTTGTTTTTTTTTGGATCTAAAAACTTATTAAAAGTTCTAAATGAACAAGAGATATATTTATATTTGAAACCATGTTAAAGTTATAACACGCCAAACTTTAAGAAACGATTAGTAGTAACAAACCTCAATTTTCACGCCATAAACTGTATATGTCTTCTAAATATCTTAACGCCGCAGTTGTAGGCGACCTCAAAGTCATTGACTATTGTCAACTTAAACTATCCGTTTGTCACCGCGCTACTTAAAGAATTTGATTGTCTCCACCGTTCTCACATTCATAGACTATCGCCGGTTTACCTACATTTCTTGACACTCACCGAGTCACCGTCATACTCGCACTCTTCAACCTTAGACGTTGTAATCGCAGTCACTGCCAACACTTCGCACTGCAATAAGTATTTCGAGCTTTTTTTTACCATAATTGTTTCTTATTTTGATTGTATTAAAAGTTTGATGAAATTGATTGCATTAAAGTTTTGATGAATATCAAATAAGATAAAACAGATATTTACAAACATTTGGACTTTTTGTAAAAAAAAACATTCAAATATAAATAAGATTTGAAAATTAGAATCATCTCTAATTCTTCAAATATGTTATTCAGATTTAAACATAAAATCTTTTAAAAAACCAATGACACCTAAGTAATCAAGTTCTAATAACTTGTTCAATTATAAATACAAACGTGTAGAATACTAATTTCTTTTATCATAGTTTTAAGTTGGTAAATTAAAATTATTAGGCTAGTGAGCTAGTCTATAACTTTGAACTTTAAAGAGTCACGTAATTTTTGCAGACAAAGTGAAAATTTTTAACTTTTTCGAGCTGTTGTTATCAGTCAAATTTTTGGGTGTCATCAGTGATTTTTTATGCCATCAAAATCTATGAATAATGAATTTTTATTAAAAAAATGATAAGATATAGTTCAATATTCAATTTATATCTTTAAAATACTTTAGTTTATCCTAAAAATAACAATTTAATTAACAAAGCTTCATATAAATTGTATTTTGCTTTAGATTTTGGTCATAAATACAGAAACAACAACTGAAACCTCGTTAACCTGATCTAAGTAATTGAAAACCCGAACAACACCTTCAATCTTGATTAATTTTATTTTTGTCATTATATGATGTCACTAGTTACCAAAAATCCTGAATTCACCTCTGTATATATGTGTGTATATATATTTGTTTGTATGTGTTTGACAGGATAACTAGTAGGTAGAGTTAGATAACAAAAAAAAAGACCAAAAAACAAATCTAAAAAGATTATAAAAAATAAGAAACTGTAAAACAATTAAAATTGTGCATTCTGATAACTTTATATACAAAATACTCAAAACTAAGTTATCAAAAGCTTTTTTAAGAAGCTTCAATATTTCATCCTAATAATGTTTGTAGTCTTTTCTTTCAAACAAAAGACAACTAGCTTCAAAGACCGATTACCAAATACACTGATCAAGTCTTACCTAGTTACCGATGAATGATGAATGTTAATAAAGCTTGATAACGGATTAAATATTTACGTCGATCTTTGATACATCATATGTATTAACGGCATAAAAACATCTTAACTTTTGAGTTACGCATTTTGTTAGTATATCATATTCATTGGGTTACCTAAGCTAACCCCTCATCTAAGCTAACCCCTCGTCATGTTTTACACGAGCATATCGTTATCAAAATCAATCAATTACTTATATAAAAGATATATAAAGAAACAAATATCATGCGTGCATCCAAAAGAGTTCATACCTATTTGTCTTTTAGTGTAATATGATTGGTTTTTGCTGCCAAATAATAAAACAAAAGGTTGAATTAATTTAAACTAAATATAAGATATAAACATTTAAATAAATAAGGTCGACGTAATACTAAGGTCTTAGATCTAATAAGGTCGTTGTAAAGAGGGTTGCGCCCTCTTGCTGGGCCTCAGAGGCATTTGCCCTAACGGCTCATGGGACAGCGGTTCGAAACCTAAATAGAAAATACCGATTATACATGAATCGAATTCTATCGGTATGTATAAAAGGATATTGATAAAGACTACATCTTCATCAATGTGTGAAATGATTGCGGGGAGTTGTATAGTTTTGGTAAAGCTGTTGTCTGTAAAAAAATATGTTTGAAAGGAGGTCGATAAAGTTAAGCACCTTCTTCGGAATAGGTGGTTTAAGGTCCTTTAAAATTCCATCGCCATTCGTTCGACAAGGGTTCCGACCAACTTGGAAGAAAGATGCATACTCACTTATTACTTCTAAACTATGCGAAACAGATTTATTCAGGAATTGAACTCGTTCGTATGCCGTTTTTCCTTGTATGTTGGCATAAATGTTAACTAGAAGAAGAAAAGGAGTCCTATTCATGAATACAATGATCATAGATGGGAAAAAAAGACTTGCTGAAATGAAAACAAACATATATATATTTATACATATAATGTGGCTATTAAAACATGTATACACATAATATAGGGTCCATCCCCAACCTCAAACACATATGCTAAAAGCTATGTAAAAACAACAGTTACCAGTTACAATATATGCTAAAGCCTTCAGGAATTAGGATGCTCTCCTGTCTTCCTCTCCTTTGGATCCAGAAGTTGGAAAGTCGACATGAACTCGAGGATCTGAAGAAGCATAGTCAACAACGGCTCTCGTCAGCCACACCATATTTTACAACAAATTTACGTACTTTCATTTTCTTGCAATCCCACAAAACGCATAGAGGAAGCACAACGGTAATTGGTAGTAGTAGCAATGGCGGCACACCATCTTACAAACTGCAAAGGAAAACCTCAAAAGGGTATATGTCAATCTAATGAAACTAGTAGTAGTAGTAGAACACCTATTCACAGTCGGGAATTGGTCTCACAAAGTCACGTATCTCCTCCATCACTGTATGGAAGTGATCATTATTGGGCAACAAGTAGAACCCAATGGTTGCTTTCTCTAGGAATAAAAGTTTCACCTCTTGACCAGCCTGTTTAAGCCCGTCTGCATAAGCCAACTGCCAGTCTTGAATTAGGTCCAAACCCGCAACCACAACAAGACTCTTGGGAAACGTAACCCCTTCAAGGGTTATACCCCTTGGACCAAACGGGTTACATGCTGGATGGTCCCTATCTTCACCTTCAGGAAGAAAGGCCTTCCAGTACCAGTCTCTATCTCGAATCGTCACAAAATACTTAGCATCCAAACGTTTCTCAGATTCAGTTCTTGTTTGTCCACCAAACATTGGATTCAGCAGTATATTTCCCAAAACTTGGATTTGAGATTTAACCGCTTTCAAAGCAACTTGATGCACAATGTTACCACCAGAGCTATCTCCAGCCAAAAAGATATGAACTTTTGAGTCTTTACTCTGAAGCCATGGCCTTGAGTTAACCCACTCAAGGGCTGTCCAGCCATCATCATAGGCACTAGGATACGGGTTCTCAGGGGCACGCCTATAATCCACAGAAACAACCACGCTTTTGCAAACGCCCACAAGGCGGCGGCAAAGAATATCATAGATTGCACTATTTGAAGATGAATGGGCAAAGCTACCACCATGAAAGAAGACTATAACTGGCACAATTTCAGAAGTTGATACAGGTTTCTCTAGCTGAGTGAAGATTCTAGATAAGTGTACACCATCACCATGTTCAGAGTTGTTTGCAGCCGGTCTATAGATTCTAGTGGAAAGATTAATTGACCGGTCAATCACAATATCAAAGGAGAAAACCCCATCAACAGGATTCACATTGGCAGGGACTTTACGGTCTAGATATTCAGCCAAGTGTCTGTTAAAGGTGCCATCTGGGCGTCGAAGAAAGTAGTAATCCATCTTTAATTTGGATATGAGGATCCATGTATTTAGTGGAACAACCCTCTACACACATTAAACATAATAAAAAAAACTTCAGAAAACAAAGCCAAATACCCAGTTATTTCGATGATAATCCAAAGAAATCACCCTACAAACATGTTTAACACAGAAAAATTCTAACAGACTGTCCCCGTTCGTGAAACGTAAATCATAATTAGCATGATTTCAACATGATTTCTTGTTAATAAGCACAAAGTCTACAGATCTAAATTCTGAAAAGCAGAGACCGATCTCTACAGAGTAAAGTTGTTCGAAAAATCGAAAAACAGAACGATGAACAGAGCATACAGATTCTACCTTGGATTCAGAGGTGTTGATTTGGTCACTTCCCGTCATGAAAGTGTTACCTGGAGGAGACTGAAACAGTATAACACGTAAAAGAAGAACCCTAAACAGATGGTGATGTACTTTCTTCGCAAAAGATGGAAAATTTACATTTTAGAGGATATTTTTAGTAAGAATTGGATAGTAGTCGGTTAATTTGATTATGAATACGTGGCTGTGCTATAGATCCATGGACGTTTGACAGGCGGAAGTAGAAGAGTGGCGAGTGAAGGATAAGGTGAAAGAAGAAGGTTTTGCGCACATTAGCAAGAAAGTACGGGATAAGGCTAAAGTGTTTGGTAGAGTGTGGGGGGTATTAGGGTATAGTTAAACACTAGCGACAATATAAACGATAAAGAGAGAGACCCAAAGGGACAATCGCATAGTTACGTTTATGGAGGAGCCCTCAATTACAATATACCGTATCTCACGTCAGTATTATATCATTTTTCGTTAATATATTGTATGTCACGTCAGTATTATATCATCTTTCGTCTTTTATCTGACTTTATTTTGTTAATAAGCAAATAATCATTTCACCATATCTCACTATCTTTTTCGGTTTTTTCCTTTTTTATTTCTCTTGCTCTCGTTAACACACTCTCTATCCTCTCCTCATGAGGTTCCACCATTTTCAGCAGCACCGAATGGGAATGGTGGTACATTGGTATCACTCGGTGTAGAAAAAAAGTGACTCCTTTATCGGTGTGGGACCGGTACTTCCAAACCTGTAACTTATTAAGATAGATAGATTGGGACATGATGTGGGTCGTGGTAGTCTCATTATTGTTAGTTACGAAGTGATTGTCACATCATCACTTCGTTGTGAATAGTTGGTGTGATATATAGCATGGGTCATCTTTTTACGTGGTGGTTTTTTTATTCTTTTTAACATTTTAAAAGATAAAATTAATAATGTGTGTACTCTCAGATTTTGATATGACAAAAATGATAGACATTTGTGTATGACAAATTGGTTAAATAGTATAAAGGTCAAATAAGCCTCTGGGTAAACTCCTTATACAATAAATTAAGAAAACTAAGTTTAGAAAATTATTGAATTTTTGTTTAAATATATAAATACAAAGAATTAAAATAAATTAAGAGGAATAATTTAGAAAATAATAAACCACATGGTAACTTTATTGATAATTTTGTATTTTTTTGTTGTTATTTTTGGCAGCTTTATTCTATTTTGAGGATTTTTGTGCTTAATTAAATTACATTAAAAATATAAAATTTTGTATCCTTTTGGTAAAATTGTTTCTAAACGTTTCTCTTCGTGATTTCCTTTCACTTCTTAAAAATATTAAACTGAAAGAATACCACTAAGAGTATATTTGGCGGGAGTTTTTCGGAGCTTTTCGGAGCTTTTATAGTAATGGGTGTACAAGAAGCTTTTATAGTAATCAGTTTTATATATAATCTAACATAATTAATGTCGACTAGCAGGTGTTATGTTCAAGTCTTGTATCACTAACTAGTTTAAATGTCCGTGTAAACACACGGGTAATCATGAAATTATTATTTTATATTGATTTATTTAAATATATAATTGTTTTGTACCAACGAAAGAAAAACACGACATGAGACTTTCTCGAAAACTAAAATAATTTTATATTAAAGTTAGTTAACATATAGAAGTAATTGATGACAACTTTAAAAATAATTACGATAAGATTTATATCATATAATAACCTTAGATGATGATGATAAAGAACTTGAATATTTATTCTTAAATTAATGTAGTAGATAAAAAGTTTGAATTAAATAATAATTATAACAAAAATTAAATTTATTTTAAATTAAAATTGAATTTAAAATCAAAACAAAGTTGGAAAATTGATTTATATGAACTTTGGGTTTTAAATATTATATATGGTTACTCTAATTAATATTATTATATTATATTAGTATATATGTTGTTTTAATCTTATAATATGATACACAAATATATTGATTTATAATAACGTGAATATAGTATCTACACAAATATATTAATGTTATTTTAAAATTTAAATAGTATTTTTTTACTAACTATCTTATCTCGTATTAGAATTAAATAAATTTTAAAATTTGAGTTTTCAATTTTAACTATTAAAAATCAAAATTAGACTTTCAATTTTGATAAAATAAATAGATAGGATTTAATTTTGATTAAGTGAAGAATCAAGATCTTCTATTTAAATTATTATTATTATTATTATTATTATTATAATTATATTAGAAGAAGATTAGAAGATTATCATACCTTATTGATGTCGTGTGTAGCAACTTTTTTTCCAAAATAATAATAAAAGACAGCTTGCGAATATCTATTTCCAAAGATGATTGATGATGCACAGGTCAACATGTCTTATAATCTTTTAAAATAATACATTTATTCTAATTACTATTATCATCTTTTTAAATATATTATAATCATTTAAAATAATTCATAATTATAAAAAATAGTTAATTAACTATTATGTTCCTCTTTCAAAAATATATCTAACTTGACATGTTTTGTTATTGTGTGTTTTTTGAACTTTAAAAGTTTCTATTATGTGTGTTAAACTTTTAATATGTTGCTATTGCATGTATTTTGAATATATATAAAAGAAAAAATGTATAAGTTTAGTACATACGATAGAAAGTTTAATACGCACAATAGCGACAAATTAAATGTTCGATACACACGATAGAAAATTTTAAAGTCTGATACACACAATAGCAAAACGTAACAAGTTGGATATATTTTAGTAAACTAACCTTATCTCATAATATATACCCAAATTATTATTATTATTTTTTTTAATCAACCCATAGAATGTATACACGAAATATGGGACAACTTATAAATCATGAATATAAGGGTAAACTGTATAAAAATACAATAAATTTTGTCTTGGTTACTATTATATATAATGAACTTTTATTGTAAAAAACAATACAATCAACTTTCATAATACTCGTATCGTATAGTGTCTAATTCGAAATAATGGTAACTAAAAGCAAGACAAAGGAAAAAGTTTGCATACAATGAAAAAAAATTGTTTGCATATAATAAAAAAATTATAAAAGTTGATTGTATTATTTTTAAGAAAAAAAACGTATTATATACAATGGTAATTAAGATAGAAGTTATTGTATTTTCATACCATTTGTCCTAAATATAATAAAAATAATATCTCCATGAAGACTCACAAACGATATTAATGTATACGTATCTTAAAAACTCCATGCACACATTATATACAAAAAAATATTATTGTCATCGCATGTAATGCTGAGCAATCAAATATAACAAGATTATTTCACTAAAAATACACGCAATAAGACATGCACATACCTTTTGCAACGTATACAATGATTGAAACAGGGACTACGGCATAAAATTGTATTTCGTGTCAGTGACGTCTTTAGAGACGGCAGTGTCAACATCAGACCAGCGATAGAGCGATCGAAAGTGTCGACATAAGGGGGTGGACAAAAATTGTGATGACAACAGGCAAGAACATTGGTCGGCATATGATGGGATGCGAATCTTTGAGAGGTTGTATTGATGTGTTTACAATGGAGGGGCAGTGTAATCTAAATAATTTTTATAATCATAAATAATTTGAACTGAATATAACAAATTATAAACATAAGGATTTATATATGTAAATTTGATTTTGAAAGACTATGAATGGTAAATATGATTTTTGAAAATTAAGCTAGCTAGGTATATACGACAATTTAAGGATTGAGAAGGAAATCAACAAAATTCTCTCAAAATTTTAAACTACGCATTAAAGGTTTAGTATCAACTAAGGAAATTAATTTCGTCAGTGAACGTCATATCAGTTTTTTTTCCGTCATACCAACCAACACTTAACCATCAAACTAAACACGTAGATCCCGTTTGTTTCGTAAAATTAAAAAGAATGAATATGAATTCTTTAATGAGTTGAGTTCCTAAGAAACGAGATTTAATATCATGTTTGTTTGTTAAAAAAGGGGGAATTGAATTCAATTTCATTCAAATCCTATATTTTGTCTGGCTTGTAAATTTGTCGGAAGAACTGAAATGGAATTATGTCAAATGACTAAACAAACGAAATATAGAAATGAAATGTTATTTCATTCCTTCAAATTTCTTGAATTCCTGCGAAACAAACAGGTCCTTAATCATCACATCAATTTTGAAAAAGAAATGATGAATAAACCAACATGAGCAATTCACCTTAGGAGCATCACACTGCAATCACATAAAGACCGTTGTTGGATCACGTCGTTATATACATACTCCTCATGTTGACATCACGCCTTGTGTACACCCGTATTTTAATCATAACTTTGTTTACGAGCAGTTATTTGATCATTTAACTTAGTTCAATTTTTTATTTTTTATCTTTGTTATTTTATTACTATTACTACTAACACTTAACTTCTAATGAATCGATAACCACCCTAATCTACTCACCTTCTTTCCAAAACTTCAAGTCCAATATGGCCACGTTCTCCCTTTATTTTCACCACCTTTCTTACCCCCTTTAAACGTCCCCTCCTCCTCAAAAAGAAAAATATAAAGATCAAAAACCACCTTTAAACAATAAACAATACAAATTAACCCTTGATCCCTCTAAAGTCTAAACCGTCTTTTAAACTAAAGCACCATAATTAAGAGACCAAACTGTAACGTCTTACTTTTTTTATACCAAAGTGATATTTATATACAAAATAATAATAATAACATATTGGCTAAAGTATAGTTTACTATCCTGAATTTTCAAGTGGACTGAATACTACTCTAAAGTGTTAAATGTGTATTATACTACACTTAATTTGGTAACTCGGTCTCTTTAGTACCTTGACTCACTAAAACTCGATCAGTTTAGTACCCTAATTGAATTACTAAGTTCAGAATACTATACTCCCCAATCTCGTTATAAACACTGTCGATTGCAGATTTGATGGCGACGGATGAACAAATCTAATGGCTAAAATGAGTCACCGCCACTACCATGGGTTCTCCTAGGTGAGTCGTCGGCTTACCAGAGTCGACTCAAAATCTCATGTTTTGACCAAAATCGGAATTTGGAAGCCGATTGAAGATTTGATGTTGTATCCTCCCTAGTCATTGTTCCATAGTCACTATACATTGTCGACCAAAGGTAACCACCACTAATTTAAGAAGCCGTAACCCCCAAATGAAACTAGGTGACTTGTAACCTTGATTAGACCTTATTGGTGGTGGTGGAGTGATTTATGGTTATCCAGGGTCATAGAGAGAGGGAGAGGGGGGTGAGAGAGAACCTTCTGGCGGTGGCGGCAGTGGAGTGATTGTCCGGTGGTTATAAAGAGAAAGAGAGAGTGAGGAAGAGAGAGAAACTTGTGGCGGTGGTGGAAGATTCATGGTGGTGGTGGAGTGGTTGTCCGGTGGTCATAAAGAGAAAGAGCGTGAGAGAAGAGAGAAAACCTTGTGGTTGTGGTAGATTCATGGTATCGGTAGAGTGGTTTTCCGGTGTTGAGAGAGAGGGGGGAGTTAAAAGTGTATTTTTTTTTCTTTTTATTTACTTAAACATAAATTTTAGAAATCTTGAGTGGTATTAAGTATAAAGGATGAAATGACAAAAATACCCTCATATATAAAGCATAAAAGAGGTGTTTAACGAAAAAAATAATGCTAATTAAAGAACTAGACTCATAAAGAAATGTAAATCATAATAACTATCAATATAATTTAAAAATTAAAAAATAAAAAGTGAAATTTTAAGTAAAAAAAAAACGAAATTTGTAATTTTATTACTTTAAACCTTCCTTGGAAATCTTTAACCAGGGTCAAAATGAACAGTAACGGAGGGTTCACCAAATCGAAGAAGCTAGTCATGCAAATGAACAACAGACCGAAAATTACGGTTTCGAGAATGGAGATTCCTGATCCGCCATTGATTTTAGAGCATGATTCGCAGGGAGAGAAAAGAAAGAAAAAGAGCAGGAGAATTCTGATTTTGTTTCTTCGTTTTTGGAAGAACTCAAAGGATCGTTTGCCGTTTCAGGCCGTCACAGATCACAGTATATCAACTCGTACGTAAGACTTCAATCTGCCATTCATATTCCATTTTTTTATTGCAATCTGCTCTGAATTGCATTAATCGTTATATAGTCGTTGAGTTATTTCTTATTTGTGTAATAATTATCTTTTGATTTTTTAATACGCAAGCGTCACGATTTTGTGCTGATTTTGTAAACACGAGCTATTATATTTTTGATTTTAGGGTTTCTTTATCGGTACTCCATTAACTTATGCGGACGAAGATTGAAATATGAAAGAATTTAGGGAGAATATTTGATTTGTTTGTATGCATTGTATTGCATATTTTTTATGGAAAGTGAGGCACAAAATATATATGTAATGTCCGGCCTAATGGAATCATAATTTCATGGGGCTTCCATTGGGTTCATCAAATATGCGATGAGGTATCTCTAATCTCAACTCCCAAGTCTCAAATAGTTCCAGTAAAAAGTTTGTCTTGAAACTGTAAAGTGCCAAAAATGTAATTATCTTAAATAAAAACAGGTAATCAAGCCTCGTGCTAGTTCCTTTTAACTGTATTTGCCATTCCAAAAAAAAAGGAAGAAGAAGAATGGGTATATATCAAGATTCCAAATGTGATAGAAAGTTGTAAAGCTGGTCAGGATGAGCAACATTTGTAAAAGCCACCTCTTTGTTTGAACATCGAGTTAATGCTTAGCAAGTTATGACTTATTAGCTTGTTTTTCACTAAGTTGACGTAAACGATACCAAATTACTACTTGAGTGGCATGAAATGTTGTTTCAAAAATCAAATTTTGGATGCCTTCAATGTAAATTTTTTAATACCTTGATGGCCTATACAAACATTATCCCTTTTTATACTGTGTCTCTGTTTGGGTTTTGTAGTTTAGGATTTTGCCCATTTAAATCATTTGAAGTTTGTGGTTTATGTTATGATTAACAGGCACCTACTGTTCTTAGTGTCCTTGGTGTCCATGGGATATTGACAACCTCACAGTTATTTCAAATCTGACACTATACAACCATATGCCCACATGGGAAACTCAAGATAGTGTCCTGAAAAGACAAAAAGCTAGTTGCTGATTTTTGTTTTGTTAGTTTTTTTTTTAATTTTATTTCATCTACAGTTATAGCATAACTATGGCAGTAGAAGACCAATCATAGGTATTTAATGGTGTTCAAGAGTTTGAATGAACTTGAGCTAACCTCGTATCATGTATTTTATTTGGCCCTAGTCTGGATCACACACTTTTTAGTTGAACTGTGAGTTATATTCATGAGCCTACTCAAATTTAATAGTGACCTTGATATTAAGTAACAGATTCTTTTAGTAGTTATCTGATTAAGAAGGAAAGATAAAAAGCGCACAAGGAGAATGTATTAAACAATTGAATTGTATGATCTACAGTCACCTAAAAAGGAGGTCACACCTGTTTGGTGCTATTTTTAGATCTTACAGTGTTTTTTTTTTGTGTGTGTGTGTGGGGGGGGGGGGGGTTAAAAGGTACCCATCTATGGTT
>JAUEJL010081734.1:0-15190 GCA_032274825.1 Drosophyllum lusitanicum
TACTAGCCCAGGTTTGCGGGTGTTACAAATCTCCCCTCCTTAAGAGGATTCCGTCCTCGGAATCCTTTCCTGCTCAAACAATCGGGGATATCTTTCTTTCATTTCTGCTTCAGTCTCCCAGGTTAAGTCAGAACCTAAACTATGTTTCCATTTGACCAACACCATAGGTATCTGTTTCTTTCGAAGCTTGGTCACTTTTCGATCTAACAGTTCAACCGGTTCTTCTATCAGTCTCTTCTTTGAATCAACTTTCAATTCATGCACTGGGAGAATTTGACTTTCATCATCAATCTTACATTTCCTCAGATAACACACATTGAATGTATCATGAATTCCTGCAAGTTCTGCGGGAAGATCTAGTGTAACTGCCTGATCATTTACTATCTGACGAATGCGGAAAGGACCAATAAAACGGGGAGCCAACTTCCCGCGTTTGCCGAAGCGAATTACACCTTTCCACGGAGAAACCTTCAAGTACACTAACTCCCCCACATCAAACTTTACTGGACGTCGTTTCGGATCAGCATACATTCTCTGTCTATCTCTGGCTGCTTTCAACTTATCTCTGGCTATAGCAACCTTGTCAGCAGTCAACTGTACTATCTCGGGACCTGCAAACTGTTTCTCACCAGCCTCTAACCAACAAGTCGGAGTACGGCAGCGACGACCGTACAACATTTCATACGGAGGCATTCCAATACTGGAGTGATGAGAGTTGTTATATGCAAATTCTATCAAAGGCAGGTGTGAATCCCAAGATCCACCATACTCTAATACACAAGCACGCAACATATCTTCGAGTGTCTGTATGGTTCGTTCAGTCTGACCGTCTGTCTGAGGATGATAAGTTGTACTTAAGTTAATCCTTGTTCCCAATTCCCTTTGTAAACTTCTCCAAAAATTGGATACAAACCTTGAATCTCTGTCAGACACAATTGACAACGGTATACCATGCCTCGCAACAATCTCGTCGATGTATAGTTGTGCCAATTTACCCAAAGAAGCCGTCTCACATGTAGCCAAAAAGTGAGCACTCTTTGTCAGTCGGTCCACTATCACCCATATCATATCATGATTCTTCTGAGTTCGCGGAAGTTTTGTTACAAAATCCATCGTTATGTGTTCCCACTTCCACTCAGGAATCTCTAACTGTTTCAAAGACCCGTAAGGCTTCTGATGTTCTGCCTTCACTTGCGCACAAATATGACACGATTCCACAAAGTGTGCCACATCTGCCTTCATCGTAGGCCACCAGTAAAGCACTTTCAGATCGTTATACATTTTAGTGCTTCCTGGGTGTATAGACAATCTCGACTTGTGTGCTTCTGTCAAAATTAATTGTCTCAATTCTCCAAGCTTAGGCACCCACACACGAGTTTTAAACGTTTTCAATCCACGAGAATCGTCATTCAGTTCATCTTTTCGCTTTCTCATCAACTCAGTCTTTAAATTTTCTTCCTTTAGTGCTTCTAACTGAGCAAACTTCAGTCTATCCACCAGGTCAGATATTATCTCAATTCACATAAACTAAATAGGACTTCCAGTTCTTTTTCGGCTCAGGGCATCTGCCACTACGTTTGCCTTTCCAGGGTGATACTTAATCTCACAGTCATAGTCTTTTATCAATTCCACCCATCGTCTCTGTCTCATATTCAGTTCTTTCTGAGTAAATACATACTGTAGGCTCTTATGATCTGTACAAATTACGCATTTGGCGCCGTACAAGTAATGTCTCCACAGCTTGAGTGCAAATATCACCGCTGCTAGCTCCAAATCGTGAGTCGGGTAATTCTTTTCATGAGGTTTAAACTGTCTGGAAGCTTACGCAATCACCCGATCCCTCTGCATTAATACACATCCTAAACCAGCCAATGATGCATCACAATACACTGTAAAATCTTCCGATCCACTTGGCAAAGCAAGGATTGGAGCCTGACACAACAGTTCTTTTAACTTCAGAAAAGCTTTGTCTTGTTCGTTACCCCACACAAACTTCACATCTTTCCAAGTTAACTTGGTTAACGGACCCGCAATTTTGGATAAGTCTTTGATAAATCTGCGGTAATATCCTGCCAATCCCGGAAAACTCTTTATCTCTGATGGTGTTCTTGGGGCATTCCAGCTCATTACTGCCTCTACCTTCGAAGGATCCACCTTTACCCCTTCATTACAAATTATGTGCCCCAAAAATTGAACTTCTCTTAACCAAAATTCACATTTTGAGAATTTCGCATATAATTGTTCTTTCTTCAAAGTTTCCAAGATCTGTCTCAAATGCTGTTCGTGCTCTAATTCGGTCTTCGAATAAATCAAAATATCATCAATAAAGACAATCACAAACTTATCAAGAAATGGTCGACAGACTCTGTTCATGAGATCCATAAATATCGCAGGTGCATTGGTTAGACCGAATGGCATAACCAAGAACTCATAATGACCATATCGCGTACGGAAAGCTGTCTTTGACACATCTTCTTTTGACACTCGTACCTGATGGTAACCCGATCTTAAATCAATCTTTGAGAAGAATGAAGCTCCCTGTAATTGATCAAACAAATCGTCAATTCTTGGCAGTGGATACTTGTTCTTTATCGTTCTCTTGTTCAATTCCCGGTAATCGATACACATACGCAATGTACCGTCTTTCTTCTTTACAAACAGAACCGGTGCACCCCACGGAGATGAACTTGGACGAATAAACCCTTTATCTAACAAATCCTGTATCTGAGTCATCATCTCTCGGATTTCTGAAGGTGCCAACCTGTACGGAGCTTTCGCCACTGGTCGGGAACCAGGAATCAAATCTATCTTGAATTCTACCTCTCGAACTGGAGGCAGCCCTGGTAATTCCTCTGGAAACACCTCCGGGTATTCCGTTACCACCCGGATGTCTGTCATAGCTTGCTTCTCCTTCTTTCCATCAATCACATATGCTATGTACGATTCACAACCTTTATTCAATGCTTTCTTAGCCTTTAAACAAGAAATTATTGAAATTACAGACCCGGCTTTCTCACCCCTTGCTATCACCCTTGTACCATCCGCTAATGGAAACGAGATCAACTTCTTGTGGCATTTTATACTTGCTTGATTCAAACTTAACCAATCCATACCCAGTACCACATCAAAACCAGATAGAGGCATGACAAGAAAATAAACAGGAAAACACACACCATCTATATCAATTTTAGCTCCAGCCACAGCAGTCGTGACCGGAACCATCATGCCATCAGCTACTTCAATTTCTAATGTATTAACAAGCTTAATAACAGGCATGTTCAATTTATCACAGAATTCCACAGAACCAAAGCAGCGATTAGCTCCAGAATCAAACAATACTCTAGTAGGAGTAGAGTTAATCAGAAACATGCCCGTTATAACATCGTCAGTGGTGGTGGCATCATCCACCGTCATTTTAAATGCCCTACCCTCAGCAGTGGGTAGGTACTTTCTCTTTTGACCAGACGTTGAAGATGATCCCCCATCCATTCCCGCTCCTGACCCTGACCCTATTCTCTTTCCCACCGGGCACTCACCAACTCTGTGCCCTTCCTTCTGACAATTCCAACAAACGCTTCGTGGAAACCTGTAGTTCTTTAGATCATGGCCGAACTGGGCACACTTCACACATCTCATGGTTGTGGCGTACACTGCCCATTATGATAAGACTTGAACCTACCACACCAAGGTGCCCGTTGAGTAGACCCACCTGAAGCAGGTCTCCTACTTTGATCTCCCTGTCTTGTACCACTGCTCTGCCCTCCCTACCTCTACTGGGTGTTCTAATGTTCAAACTTAGACTTCTATTGGGAAATCCTCTCCCTGCTCAATCTATCTCTCGCAAGAATATCCCCTTCAGCCGATTTAGCCAAAGTGAAAGCCTGGGATAGTGTGCTAGCCCATTTGGTAGCACTGCAATAGTCTGGATGTAAAGCTCCTACAAAATGAGAAATCTTTGATGCCTTATCCAGCACCCGCTGTTTCACAAACCTTAACTTTTCATTGAACTGTTTGATCAAGTCATCCACTGACATATTCCCTGTCATCTGTAAATCCATGAACTCCTTCTTGATCTTGGCAATCTCAAAGGAACTACAGTACAGTTCACATAACTTCTCCTGGAACTGGCTCAAGGTGATACTCTCCTGCTGTTCCT
Source organism: Drosophyllum lusitanicum (assembly GCA_032274825.1). Classification (NCBI taxonomy): domain Eukaryota; kingdom Viridiplantae; phylum Streptophyta; class Magnoliopsida; order Caryophyllales; family Drosophyllaceae; genus Drosophyllum; species Drosophyllum lusitanicum. Next base: position 4,157 of record JAUEJL010081734.1, read on the forward strand.
CAGTAATATGGCCGGTAATTGAATCCCACCATACCATAGCATCCCCCTTTAGCATTCTTGTCGCGTACTTCACCTTCAATTCATTCTCGCAATTACAGGCGTCTAATGCCTTAACCATCTCACGTAACTAGTTCAGGGTAACATTGGGATCGAAACTCCCTTGATACTCTTAAGGCTTGCAATCCAAGAATTGCTTGTACGTGCAGGGTGTTTTATATCTAGGAAACGCAAAAGGGTAAGTTCCCTGTGGCGTATAAGGATAGAAGAATGGTTGTTGCATCATCTGGGTTACCGGTGGTAGTGGTGTTGTTACTGGTGCAGTGGTTGATTGCGTTGGTATCGCTGTTGGAACTGGGGTTGGTTCAGGCTGAGTATGTCTCTGTTGCTCCAAACTATGAACCAAATTCCTGAAATCCAATAATTCGTTCTAAAGTTTAAAAATATACTCACTTTGGTCTTCTTCGTGACCTTGACCCGAAGTTCCGGCAATCTCGTTTGTATCTAAATTCTCGATCACTGGTGCTTCTGAAGTTACCCGGGTCAGAGGAGGAAGGAAGGGGATCTCTCTGTCAGCCATATCTGTAACAATCACATCATCTCACAATTCATTAGCATAAACCGTTAGTACACAAAATACTAACTACCACAAGCTTCTCCAACTCACTCTAATTCCCCAAAAGAAAGTTTGACCCATCACGAGCCAAGATTTGGGAATGCAACACTCTAGCCGTGCTCGCATCTCCAAACCAAGGCTCTGATACCAAGCTGTAACACCAGAAAATCCTAAGACATTTTTTTTAAAACACACTGCGGAAGCTTTATACAAACAATATTACATAAAGTACGAATATTTACAAACATCTGTTTACAAATTCAATATTGTATCCTTCGTGTGTTACAAAATATAACATGGCTCGTTTCCAAAATAAAACTAATATCAGAGTGGGGTCAATTTCTCCTTTCACTAGCTACAGACTCACAAACCTGCAAAAGCAATCAACTGTGGGGAATTAGCACGAAGCTAAGTGAGAGCAAGCTTAAAACACAACAGCAAACATCAACAATCGATATCAAAGCATGTAATCACATAATCCAGAAGATCGGCGGTTCGGCACAGAACCTACAACCAATGCCGGCCAAAGCAAAGGTTTACCGATAACCCACCACCAATTGGTACAGTTAGATCCCCTCCAATACAACGCATGCATGAGAGGGTCTACAACTGTATAACCAATAGCGATCAGGCCCAACCCAATTCCACGCATAGCTGACTCCTTAAACAATACTCGATATCATACCTCGAGAACGTATCGGCCAAATAGTCACACATCAGATATAAACAATAATCAACAGGCAACAAACAACAAGCAATGAGCACCAGACTAAACAGTCTAGCTAATCACAAACAAGTGCAGAGCATCGGACTAAACAGTCTAGCTAGACACAAACATGTGCATTACATCATACATATCATTCATATACTTTACCATCCGTGAGTTAACATCCACTCACTTCGTGATCTCAGATGCGAAACTCAGATATCTTATATCACTGAGTCTTTGTGTTTCCTGAAAACACAGTAATAACGAAATCAGTTCTCGGATTCATAAATATATCTGTCCACATATATTCATATCTCTTTTACTCATAAATACTAAGCTTGATTCACATATGATAGTATATGTAACATACAACACCAAAGAAACAACAAATAAAAGCATATTCTGAAAAAACCGTGGACGCGTCGCGTCACTTGAATATCGGATTTGGGACCATCGGATTTCAGGTTCTCAGATTTCATCTCGGATTCTTGGTCCCGGATTCTAGGTGTCGGATTTGGGGTATCCGGATTTCAAGTGTCGGAATTAGGGTTTTCGGATTTCAAGAATCCGTCGGATTTACGGGAACGCGTCGCGTCCCTCTAATGGATGCGTCGCGTCCTCACTTGCATCATCTTCTTCAAAATACAGCCGACTTATAACTCACAAAATCCAATATTCAGGTCTGATTTCAATCCAAAACACTTCTAAAACATATACAAACCTCATATAACATGTATACAAACATCATAGACTACTCAAATCCAATTAAAACTTCAAAACACACAAAACCCATTTACCAAGTTTTGAGCTTCAAGCTCCATCAATGGTGATTTACCATATATGCATAGAACTCAATTGAAAAACATACCAAGATGAACAATAACATGCTATAATCACATACTAACCTTCTTTTTGAATTATCAACCACAAATCCTTCACTTTGAAATTTCAAGTTTGTCACTTTTGTAGGTTTCTTCAACAAGAGGAAATACACACACAACACCTTTTTCTCTTGAAAATTATGAGCAGATTATCTCTTCAATTTCCATATACACACGTATACATATATTCTACAAAACCAAAGCAGGAGGTGTTCCATGCTTTATCCATTTTTACATGCATACATACATAACATACTATCATACATACATACTACCATACAATTAATTCCAACAACCTTACCACCTTACTTAATTAATTAATTTACTCTTTTATTTAATTAACTTAACAAGGATATTAAATAACCCAATTAATCACATAATTAAATTAAACACAAATAAGCACGTACCGCTAACCCGCTAACAATAAGCCCGGGTTTGCGGGTGTTACAAATCTATAAAGATAGGTAAAAATGAAAAAGCATTTATTTTCTCTCTCAAAACATTACCCCTCAAAATTTTAATTTGCCTTAACTAATTAAGTTTTGAGAATTCAAGCAAAAAAATTATACTAATCTACTAGTTTTTTAATCCTCTTTTTAATTCAAGATCACTCTTCCCATATTTATGAAATTTTTATTTTTTAAAAATGCAACCAGATAAAGATGATCACGAAAATGCAACCCAGATGAAGTTCAATATGCATTTTGAGTTGATGATTTCATCTTATATCTGTTAAATCAAACGAGAATGCAACGCACATGAAAATGATAACGAAAATGCAACCCATATGAAAATGATGACCAAAATACAACCCAGATGAAAATGAAATAGCTTTTTAGTTACCATTTTTATCTGGGTTGTATTTTGGTTATCATCTTCATCGAGATTGCATTTTGGTCATCATTTTCATTTGTCTGGATCTAAAAAGAAATCATAAGGTCGAAGAAGGTGATGTTTGATTTGAAAAAAAAGTGGGACAAGTGAAAATGCAGATATGAAATCACGAGATTCATTTTTCTCTGGGTTGAATTTTCATTAAGATTGCATTTTCATTTATTATTTTGAAGAAAATGATGTCAAAAAAATACAAGCCAAATGAAGATGATAACCAAAATGCAACCCACATGAAAATGATATAACCAAGATTCTATATCATTTTCATCTGCGTTGCATGCATTTTTTATGTGAAAATAATGTTTGCATTTTAGATTGCATTTTTTATATGAAAATGCTGTTGTTTGCACTTTAGATTGTTGTTGCTTATATTTTTATGTGAAAATGTTGCTACATGCATTTTAGATTGTTGTTGCTTGCATTTTAGATTGTTATTGCTTGGTTTTTTGATGTGAAAAATACTTGTATACTTGTGTTTTTATAGATTTTTTTAAAATGCATATGGATTAATTAACATGCAGATGTTGGTGAAATTGCAGTTTGAATATCGTCTCGTTTGTTTCTCTACTAGATATGTTATTTTTTTCATTTTCGAAGCATTTGCATATTCGTCGAACCATTTGCATTTTCGAGACCACCTATATTTTCAGAAAAAAAAGTTTCAGAAATATATCAAGTCTAATATAAAATTAAAGAGGATGAAAATCTGAATCTAAAGATATACTTTTTTTTATTAAAATCTTAAACATGAAATAGTTATCATCATTAAATGATTTAATTGGTTTTTTGTAATTGAATGTCTAATTTGGCAGGTGTGAGAGTTAATAAACAAAAGTTAATTTCTCATTTTTGCCCTTTTTCTTAATGACACGTGTCATCGTCGTAGGGGTTTTATAGATTCTATGAATAAGGGTGGTTATATATATATACATATATATATATACATATATATATATATATACATACATACATATATATATATATAGGGTGAGGTTATTGTAAGAGTTATTTTATAGTAAGAGGCGTAAGAGGGAACTAGAGCCATACGATCATGGGCTGTGATTAAACATTAAAAGCCAAAATTAGATGAATCTAGCTTTTAAATAAATGGACATCAAGGGTATATTAGGTATAAGAAATATAGAAGACCATGAAAATGGCTAGAAATCAGGAGACAATCAGCAAAATAATACCAAAAATAAAATTTTAAAATTTGGACTTTTAAAAACATTACAAAACAATGTTTGAGTTTCATCAAAGATTGATTAGTGCCAAGAACGAAACGATGAACAACCCCTGCCAAAATAGATGCAAGTTTTTCTATGAACAACAAATATTCATCAAAAAAATGATGAACAACCCCTCTTTGTACACAGGGGCTATAAATAATACAGAGATGTTATTTATAAAAATTCTCAACCTAATTGCTAATCAAATACAAAAGAAAAATTGTTGAAATATTAAATCCAACATTTAGAATTCTCAGAAAAACCTCGATCGTTTTCAGGATGCGGTGATTTGTGATTTGTTTCTCGACCTAATCGTTGATGCTCTCGCTGATGAGAGAATACGGGGATGAAGGAGAGGCGTGGGTGAAAGTAGGCTAACTGCGACTAAGTCGAGAAACGCAAAACACGGGTTGGGCGAAGGTCGGCCGGTGGTGGATGATATTTGGATTAACGACAGATACCTCGCAGTCGCCGGTCAAAGAGAAAGTCGGAGTTTACATTGGGGGCTGTTCTATAGTGGTCTAAAAAAGTGAGCGTGAGATTTCTATGAAAGAGAAAACTAGTAGGATGAGAGAAGACGTGGGATGATACCAATTTTCTAGGAACTCTTAATTAATATATTTAATTATAATCATGGAATGCCATGTATACTCTTTTACGAATAAAGCCATATGTCAATCCTACAATGCCTCTTACACCTCTTATTTAATTTTGCCTCTTACTTGATCCCATTCCTATATATATATAGGGTAAGGTTATACATAGAACCCTTCTTATTTATAGAACCTAAAGAACAATCTTGGACCATTAGATCTAGAAATAGATGTCTAGGATTGCATTTAAAAATCAAGCAACTTGATTAATATATCAACGCCAATTACTATACATAAAAGGGCAAAAATGTAAATTTCATGGCCCATTACTAGACCTGCGGTTTTTACGCTAACATTACACAAACCATTTATTTTCAAAAAGCCAGAATGCAAAATCACTTCCATTAACCAGCTAACAAAAAATCACTTCCAATCCAGCCTCGATTAGGTTTTGCGGAAGAAGATCGAATCGAAGAACGAAGCGAAGAACAAGTTCTACCGGCAAAAGAGTAAGTATTTCGTTCATACTTTCATTTTCTGAAATGCAAATCATTTGAATAAACATACTTCTGATGCGTAAAAATGTCAGTGGATAAACTCTTAAGGAGAAGTAGGAGACTAATAATTTGGAATAACTATTAAGTACGATAGAAAGGTAATCAATCTAGAAGACGGTGATGGAGATATCGAAAATCAAAATGCCAAAGTTGATCAACCGGAAGTTCAAATAAAGAGAAACGAAGATAAAAAAATCAGTTGAAAGAGATGAAAATGTTGGCAACAATGGAGATAAAGGTATTTCAGTTAACTTCAATATAATTTTTATTTGCATGTTAAGAAAAATTCACATATATAGGTTCAAAATGCAAAATTCAAGGTATATAATGACCGCATTTAAGATTAGGTATATTTTGAGTTATGATGAACTGTAATTTTGATTAGGTATATTTTGACCGCATTTTGAGTTGCATTTTGATGATCTGTAATTTTGATGTGCTAATTTGCATTTTCAATTATTATAGTCTAATTTGCATTTTCAATTATTATAGTCTAAATTAGTATTACATGGTTTGCATTTAAGATTAGGTGTATTTTTAGTGAAATATTTTGAGTTATGATGAACTGTAATTTTGATTAGGTATATTTTGACCGCATTTTAAGTTGCATTTTGATGATCTGTAATTTTGATGTGCTAATTTGCATTTTTCAGTTATTATAGTCTAAAATCAGTATTACATGGTTATCATTTTGATGTTCTGCACATTTCATCAATCCATTTTGTAAGAGATGTCATTTGCATTATGATCATCTGCACTATTCATGCACTAATTTGTATTTTATGTTACTATTGTCTAAATGACTGGTACAGGGTTACATCTTGTAATATATTGTTTATGAGTTCTCAATTTAAGCAAGATAACTAGGTTACGGTTATCATTTTCATCAATGTTTTTATAACATTCAGTTTCTTAGAGGTATCCTTTGCATTTTGGTAAAATGCAAAATTCATGAACTAATTTGCATTTTATGATACTATTGTCAAAATGGCTGGTACAGGGTTACATCTTGTAATATATTCTTTAAGAGTTCTCAATTTAAGCAAGATAACTAGATTACAGTTATCATTTTCATCAATGTTTTCATAACATTCAGTTTCTTAGAGGTATCCTTTGCATTTTGGTGATCTGCACTATTCATGAACTAATTTGCATTTTATGATACTATAGTCTAAATGACTAGTACAGGGTTACATCTTGTAATATATTATTTAAGAGTTCTCAATATAAGCAAGATAACTAGGTTACAGTTATCATTTTTATCAATATTTTCATAACATTCAGTTTCTTAGAGGTATCCTTTGCATTTTGGTTATGTGCGCTATTCATGTACTAATTTGCATTTTATGATATTATAGTCTAAATGACTGGTACAGTGTTACCATCTTTGTAATATATGTTTAAGAGTTCTCATTTTAATCAAAATAACTAGGTTACAATTATCATTTTCATCAACGTTTTTATAACATTCAGTTTCTTAGAGATACCTTTGCATTTTGGTGATCTACATTTGCCATGTACTAATTTGCATTTTACTTTACTATGGTCTAAATGAGGGGTACAGGGCTACCATCTTTGTAATCTGTTGTTTAAGAGTAATCAATTTGATAATCTGCATTTTGATTATTCACATTTTGATACGCCAGAGTCTAAGGACAAAAATAAAGATTTATGTTACAGTAATCATTCTCATCAATGTTTGCATAAAAAAAAGTGATTGGTGATTGTAAAATATATTTTTTGCATTTTGATGATTTGTAATTTAATGTACTAATTTTCATTTAGGATTATAAATTTAAGAAAGCTAACTATGGTTACAGTTAACATTTTCATAAAAGATTGCATAACATTAAGTTTGTGAGATATACCATTTGCATTGTGATGATCTGCACTTTTCATTAGTTAATTTGCGTTTTCATATACTATATTCTAAATGACTAGCACAAGTATATCATAATTGAAAACTGATGTTTAAGGATCATCATTTTAAGCAAGGTAACAAGTTTACATTTATCATTTTCATATATGTCTGCATAACATTCATTTTCTGAGATATATCCTACGCACTTTGATGACTAATGTAAAGTTATCAATTTCAGAAGCAACAGATACAGTGATAATTTTGTGAAACCACCCCCAAAAGATATGAGTGTCAGGAAAAAGCAATCGTCATCCAAAAAAAGGAAAATGATCATAAAAGTTTTAGATGTTGAGACATACGGACAAGAAAAGGGAGATGACAACCTGATTAAGGAAATCTCTCATATAACATCAAGGCAATCCCCTTACTAGTTTGTGAATCTTTGTAAAAATCTGAGTGATGAAAAGAAAAAAAATCATAAAAGAAATGGGGTTTGAAGGTATATTGAAATGCACCATAGGTCATATACCAGGAAAGCTCGCGTACTGGGTTGTTGATATGTTTGATACAGAAAAAATGGAAATGCACATTAGAGGGAAACGATGTAAGCTAGACAAACAGGCTATACATGAAATACTTGGTTCCCAATGGGTAAAATTAAAGTAAGAGTAGTAAATAGAGCTGGTTCAAGGGATACAGTAAAAATAGCAACATGAAGACAACAATATCCAACCCCAGAGAAAGGAGCACAAAATATATATATGAAGCAAGTCATAGACATAATTGTGTCGGATAAAGAGCCAGGTGGAATGTTTAAGATGAATGCACTTGTTTTGGTTATGACTCTGATGGAAGAGAGGATAATATGTGGTACTGTAAACCAGAAATTCCTCCCATGCATTAATGATGTTGAACAAATACCATAAATGGACTGGTGCAACTATGTACTTGAATGTGCACGAAGATGCAAAACAAATTGGAATAGGAATGACAGAAAAAGCTGGTTTGCCGGTCCATTGCTAATGTTGGTTGTAAGTATCCCCTTGAATGTATGTACATGAATATAACATTAACTAATAACTAAAAATTGATTTTCATGTATGTTTGCAGTTGTGGTATTGCAACACAATGAATATGATGGAGAAAGCGAGAAATGTTACAATTCCAGCTGTGAGTTACTGGACAACAGATATGCTAAAGGAGGAGGAGAAGAAGCTTACTTCTAGTGCAAGAGTAATGAACGATACAACAAAGAAGAAGACTAAAGTGAAAGATAAAGGTGATAATTAATTTAAGAACTAGTGTATATGCAAATATACAAACACATAAATATTTTGCATAATTAATTTTAAAACTAATGTATGTGCAGATGAGAGAACGTTGAAGATAATAAACGTTTCATCGGATGTCCAGAAACAAAGGTTCACAAAAAGCTCTATCAGGAAGATTGATATATGATAAAGAAGGTAATAATGCATATTTACGAATAACTAAGCTAATATAAGCATATTAATCTCAGCATATCTAATGAAACATAAGCATATGCAGAGAAAAGCAAGAAAAAAGGACGGAAAACAAAGGCCACCTCAGCAAAAAATCATCGGAATATCTACTACCTAAAAAGGTAAATAAGTATTTAAACGTATATTATTTTTTTAATCTAACAATATTTGAGTATGCATGAACTGATATAAATAAAAATTATTCCCACGTTTGAACTATACAACATAGGTGTAGTGGTCAGAAAAAGTGATGATGTGAATACCATAACTGACAAAACAAAGGAACACGTAAAACATAAATAATATAAACAAAAGAATAATTTGGAATATGAAAAACATATATAATATTATACTCACATGTGGTCTTTCATGAAATATGATCAAACACACGACCACCAAAGGATGCAATATCTTGTGAGGATCCTAATATACAAAAGGATGGAATTGAAGATAGGCTGCCGGATAATCCAAATGAATTAAGCAAAAAGAATGATGACAAGGAAGCTGATGATAATGATGAAATCATCCGTGGAGATAAAGTTGGTGGTGAAGATAAAGGTATACAAGACGATGAAAATGTAGGTTTTGATGAAAGGTTTAGTCCAGTGGATCATGATGTTGGTGAACTCAACCAAGAAACAGATTATCATCATGAAACAGCAGCAGATGAGCCAGAAGTTAAAATCCTAGTGTTGCGGTAAGATAAACATACCTTATAGTTTTGAAGATCTTAGTAAAACCATTAATAACTCGCAAAATGCAAAAAAATAATTTCACAAAAGTGATAGAGAAAATATTGTTAGAAAATATATTAAAATGCACATAATGTTAGAAATTGAATGTATGCTTTAGTTTGCATTTACAATAACTATGTGCATTAATTACAAATGCAGGAATTCCTTGATGAAATAACTAAATTGTACAAAGAGCTCATCAACAAGGAAAATGAGCTTACAGTGGTCATGTGGAGGGCCCAATATGAGTACCCTAATGATTCAGAGATACATGAACTATTACATCAGGTCAAGAACAATGTAATAGATGATCTTGCTCTCAAAGATTTCAACTATGTTCATCAAAATGAGGAAATGCAAGCAATGGTAGAAGAGCTAAAGGATATTGTAATTGCTGAAATTACTAAAAAGATGATGGAAAAAGTAGAGAAGGAAGTTTGTAACACCGAAATCTCTAAGCCATTTTTTCTAAATCGCTGCGGAAGCATCTACTAATTTCATTTGTACAAACACCCACAAATACATAGCAATGTTTACAAAATACAGTATCTATTTGTGTTACAAAAGATTTACAAATCACGGCTCGTCTCTATTCAAAATATAATATTAGAATATTGGTCAATTTTCCCTTTTGCACACAAACCCCAGCTAAACAGCTGTACTCACCGAACCTGTAAAAAGGTTCAACAGTGGGGAGTTAGCACAAAGCTAAGTGAATGGAAGCTACAAATAAACAATCATCAGCAATAAACCACAATCCATCTACAACAGATCACACAACTAGATCTCAATCACCCACACAAGTCCAAAGGAGATCAGAGGATCGGCAGTTCTGCAGAACCTGCAACCAATGCGGGCCAAAGCAAAGGTTTACCGATAGCCCATCACCACTTGGCACAGTTAGATCCCCTCCGATACAACGCATGCACCAGAGGGTCTACAACTGCTCGACCAATAGCGATTAGCCCAACCCAATTCACGTGTAGCTGGCCTCTACCAGTCCGATTCACGCTTAGCTGGTTCACTACCAGCCCGATTCACGCGTAGCTGGCTTCTACCAAATAACCGGTACACATCATATCATGAACACATAATCATTGTAACACCGAAAAATCCTAAGCCATTTTTTTTAAAACACGCTGCGGAAGCTTTAATTAAACATACTTTACATAAAGTACAATATATATATGGCTCGTTTCCTTTTAAAATACATATCAGAGTAGGGTCGAGCTTTCCTTCAACAAACACCAACAACTCACAAACCTGCAGAAACAATCAACTGTGGGGAATTAGCACAAAGCTAAGTGAGAAGAAGCTAATCACAAAAGCAAACATCAACAATCGATACAAAAGCATGTAACCACACAATCAAGAAGACCGGCGATTCGGCGCAGAACCTACAACCAATGCCGGCCAAAGCAAAGGTTTACCGATAGCCCTCCGCTGAATTGGCACAGTGAA
>JAUEJL010081745.1:0-15190 GCA_032274825.1 Drosophyllum lusitanicum
GGATCATTCAAATAGGCATTTCATCAAACACCTTATCTTGGTGTTCGAGGAATTGTAGTTAGTTCATGTTAGAACACGTAACCCGATTTCTTCTACAATCGTGATATTCACTTTCCAAATTTGATATTTTGACCCTGTGTGCCGAGGTTACACAAAATCCGAATTGATCGAGTACAGTGTTTTTCAAATCGTGTGTTTCAAAACATCCGCTTTTTTCCATAAAAACTATAAAACGGGGGTTACAAACTTTGTTTATTTATAATGAAAACCCTCTAAAATCAAGAATATTCAAATCGTGTGTTTCAAACATCCGTTTTTCATTCAGGGCCCTGCATTTTACCGGACCAACCTAGACTAATATAAGCCACACTCTCCGTATTTGTTTTAGAACAAAGTTAAATCCCTTGAAACACACACACATATAAATTCTATTACACCAACAGTTCACCGATTTAACCTTCAATGATCTTCTGAACGACCTCAAAGCTTTTTTCTTCACTTGCATCAAGCTCAGGCGCAGAAGACTCGGTAAAATTAGTATCCTCATCCAGTCCCATGGGAACACTGATTAAGAACAAAGAATCCGGAAATTACAGATTGAATCAGAAAAGTAATAGTATACTAAAAAAACGAACAAAAAATCACCGAGATCTGGGTTTCTTTTTAATGGATAGCTTGGAGAAATTTGATTGAGTTTCTTCTAAAATGTCGAAGCTCGGGTCTTCTTGAGAATCGTCAGAATCGGTCGTCGCTGCGTCTGATTCAACAACCTCAAAATGATTTTGGAGAGACATTGTATGATCGGAGAAGCTGGTTCTAATTTTCTTTCAATAAGAATGAGGTTCAAATGTTTATATTGAGGTCGTCAGGTAACGTTCAAAAATTATTATTATTTTTAAAATATAGAATCGGAAGAGGCGGCGGTTGAAACTCACGGCACGGGTACCTCCAGGCCCGGCCCAAGCACCGGGTACAGGCCCAGGGCATCAAAAGGGTTTGGGGCATCAGATTTTTAGTCCAAGATATACATTACTAGGCTCATTCATGTGTGATTGTGAATAAAAAAATACGTCATGCCGCAACGTGATTACCAAGTCGACACTTCTGGACTCCCCAATGGCGAAATACAGGGATGGTTAATGCTTTAGGCAACAATGAATAATTCAGTCTTTGACTTCTTCATATTCTCCATTCAACCGACTATCCACTTTCGGTTGCAACACCCATTTGTACAAACACGACCATCTTCTGTGTTGGACGACGGCAACTCGCAAGAGACTAAAAAAATTTTGTGGGCTTGTTGAACTCTAGAACCCTAGAAAAATGATTACAAGGATGTCGATGGTGGCTGATTTTTTACGGAACTTAAGAGATAGAAGAAGAGTGTGTATTTAAGTGTAGATATGTAGAAGATTCAAAGATTCAAGATTAAAAGAGGGATGGGAGTTATAGATGATTCAAAGAGTCAATTTTGAATGGAAACCATAAGGGGGTGTTTGGTTGGAGGAAATTTATGAGATTTTGTGGGAATTGGAATTTAATTTCTGGGAATTCTAATGTTTGGCTTACCTTAAAACTGGAATGTTAAGAAATTAAAATCCTTTACAAGGGAGAAAGTAAAATCCTTCAATATCAGGTGGGAATGTAAAATATGTGGATATGGGAATGTGCTTTTTACCATCAAACCCTCAAGCCCTAGAAAACTTTCTCAAACCACAGACACCCACAAGGCCACAAACACCCGTCTTCGTTCCTCTTCCCTTCTCATCGCCGGTCAAAGTGCGCCATTCCCCATCCTCAGTCGTCGATCGCGTCACCGTTCGCCATCCGCAATCACCATTCGCTGTCATTGTTCGCGTCGCCTCGTTAGTCACTGATCGCCTTCATCAATCGACCCCTTCGGTCAGTCCACCGCCACCTTCATCGATCGCCTTCATCAATCACCGGTAAGTTCTCTCTCTCTCCCCTTCTCAGTCGATGCCGGTCAATCCACCGTTCGTCAGTCTATTTGTTGATTGGATATGAATTTAATATGTTATCTCAACTATTGATTTGTTGATTGCAATGGAAAATGAACTACTGATATGTTGAATCTGATTTGTTGATTGTAATGGAAAACTGATTTGTTGAATTTGATTTGTTGATTGCAATGGAAAATGAACTACAGATTTTTGGATATCAACTACTGATATGTAAGGGTAATCTGTCATTTTACATGAGTAAAATCAAATTCATCTGCATTGTCTGCGAACCAAACAGAATATGGAAATGGATTCTAATTCAATTTCCTGCCAACCAAACAAATTACAGATTTAAATTTTAATTCCTGACAGATTCTAATTCCATCACAAATTCCAATTTCTTCAGAAATATTTTGCAAACCAAACGCCACATAAGTCTGCAAAAGCCAAAGAAACTAGAAATGAATCAAATCTATCTTTGCAAAAACCCAAAAGGTTATTCCTTTTAACTTTTTCGTTATCTTTTTTTATCATATATAGATATATAGTGTTTTATGCGTTTATATCATTATTATTTTATATTTATTTATATGAAAATTACAAGAATTTATCATTTTCAAAAGGTCTAAAATCTCGATTACAATATATATAACTAATAATAATATAATAATAATTGAATGCTATACATATAATTGATTTTAGCTTTCATTTAAACTTTGTTGTCAAATTTGTTTTTCATTAATCAGTTTAGTTTTATTTGAATATCTTATATCCATGAATTCTGTTGTAGCTTTTATTTATACTTTGTTGTCCAACTTGTTTAATAGTTTTGAATCTTTGATGAATTTGTTTTTTATTTTTTTTCATGAATATCTTAAATCCATAAATCTTATATCCACGAGACCATGAGTTTTGATTTAAGCTTTTACCTATACTCTGTTGTCAAGCTTGCTTTTGATGAATTTGTTTAGGGGGTTTGTTTTAGCTTATTTTTTGGGCTTTTTAGCTTATTTTTTAGACTTATGAACTTTTTTGTGTTTGGTTTAACTTATGAGCTTATCTTTGGTAAAAATAAGCCACTTTTAACTTGAATCTAGTTTTTTTTCTTCCTTATAAGCTTATTTTTGTACATTTACTTATATACCCTTCTTTATAAACTTGAATCAACTTTTCCTTTTTTTCCCCAAAACTAAAAGAAATTCTCTAATGTAAGTATGTTCTTTTTAGTTAATTTTACAATAATAAGCTAAGCCAAACGCTCTTGTAAAAGAAGCTTATTAGCTTATAAGTCATAAGCTAATCCAAACACTTTTTTCACTCATAAGCTCAAAAGTTAAAAAGCTTAAGCTAAAAAAAATAGGAAGAATTTCATCTATATCCTTCCAAACTTTCTATATTACATATATATCCTTCTAATCTTTTAAATTACGCTAATATCCTTGTAAAAGCTTTAAACTCTCACATATGTCCTTCCACCCATTTTAGATTTTATTAAATCATTTAAATATTAATAATCCTTATCATAAAATATCTTTATTTCTAGATTTACTATATTACCCCTGTATTATCTAAAAGTAAAAAACTTTATTTTCAAGGGCTGGTGCAGGTGATCTTTGATGAAACTGTATCTCCCTCCTGGCTCCCTGCAATATCCCTACCTGCAATCAGAGACTCCTTCCATGAATGAAGATGATAGACCCAAAGATTGATTGTATAAATTAAGCTAATACACCAATCGATTCATTGCTTTCCCCTTTGAACTCGAAGGTAGGTATTGTCGGCAATTATTATCGATATTTATCCTCTTTGCGATTCGAAACTACTTCTCCCGGCCGGGACCAATTCCAATCGATTCTTCATTTTCCCCACCGATCTCTACAGCAGGTTTGTCGATTTTTTATAGTTGCTAAGAAAGTTTGAAAATGGAACCCCAATTTTATCCATTAGTCATCGATTAGTCTTTTCTCCATCCATGGATTGATTGAAGTTGCGATTATTAGGCTATGTTTACACAACCATATATTCAATCACAGATTGGTTTTGTTACAACTGGGTATTGGTTGGTTGCTGCGCTATTGTGGTATTCATTGAAAAAGAAAAAGCACATGTCGACATGAACATACAACAATACATGGAGCCCTAAACAAGAACAATTAAACATGATTTTTGCTCCTTGATGCTGCAGAAACTCCCTTGATGGCAGAAAGCTCTCGTCTTCTACCGCTTTTCTGTCGATGCATAAGATGAAACGGCTCCAAGGCAAATTTATTCTCACGTATGTATGAGGAGATTATATTTATTTAAATGAAGTTTATTAGTTTTAGATAATATTGGGGTAATATAGTAAATCTATAAATAAATGGATTTGATGATAATATTTATAAATATTTAGATGATTTAATAAACTCTAAAATGGGTGGAAGGACATATGCCAGAGTTTAAAGCTTTTACAAGGATATTAGCGTAATTTAAAAGATTAGAAGGATATATATGTAATATAGAAAGTTTGGAAGGATATAGATGAAATTCTTCCAAAAAAATAAGCTTACCCAAACACCCCCTTAGTTTTTTTCCATATATATATATAGGGGAGGGTTTATGTGAAAAGCTTCTTATTTACGAAAAGTGCGAGAAGCAATTTCAGCCACCGATCAGATTTTGATCTTGTGGTTCTCATTAATCATAATTAATATTTTTATTTAATTCAAAAGGGTAAATTAGTAAACACAAAATATTTTCTCTCTCCTCTGTATAATTAATTTTTTTCTTTTTCCAATCTATTTATATTTCTTTCTCCTAAATTTTAAATTAAAACAATAATAAAAATGATTTCCCAGTATTTTTATTAATTTGACGGTGTACATTGATGAACATAACCAATTAGTCAAAATGTATATTAAAAGTATACAAGTTTTAAAAATGAATTTTTAGTAATTTTGACTATGTTCAACATTGAATATTGTTAAAAGTATATGAGTTTTAAAATTAATCTTATAATATTCAATACTGAACACGTTTAAAGATATATGAGTTTTTCATTATCACTATTTTAAGTAAGTAATATCTACTTGTTCACCAATGAATTTAACTAATAAAATATATAGTTTTTATTTTCATCTATAAATCTACAATAACTTATACTTATTCACCACATAACATTTTACTTTTCAATCATTTTGTAACACTTTCCACTAAAAAAATACATGTTATAATAATAAAAACAAATATAATCCAATGCCAAATTGTCAATACAGTGCTATAGAAGAATAATATACATCGTTGAATATTATTTCTAATAAAGATCAACAAACCATAAACAACAAAAACAACCATGTTTATTATTGAACAACATCTATATTTAATAATGAACAAACCATAAATAACTAAAAAATCTTTGAAATTCACCACTGAACACAATTTATATTTACCCCACGAGACAATATAATCTAAAAAATAAACTATACTTGAAATACTACCTTACCTCAATTACAATAATTCTACCAAATAAAAATTTACTGAATTAAAAAATTTAAAAGCCAGAAAAAGAAAAAAAATCTAAAAAACATAAATCTTAACAAAAATCAGAACACACGTAGCCCATTAACTCACGGTGTTGACGGCAGCGGAGGGGCTGAGGTGATGTCGATTGTTCATCGGTGGGGCAAAGGAAGATGTGGCGGCGGGGAAGACCAAGATTCAACGTGATGCATCCGCGACCAGATCTGACGGTTCATCGGCGGAGAAAGAAGGGAAGCGACTCTCAGATGTTTATGGTTTGGGTGAGCACCGCGACTCACGTTGGCGGCAACTCTCGGATGTTTAGGGTTCGGTGAAGTAGAGCAAAGGCAGAGGTGTAGAACGGCGGCAGAGTAGAGCAGCGGCGGCGGTGGTGTAGAGCAGCGGCGGCGGTGAGCAGAGGCGGTTTCTGGAGTTTAGACGACGAAGGTGGTGCGGTGAAGTAGCGTAGAGGTGGCGGTGGTGGATTTGCTCATCGCCGGCGACGATGGAGGCGACTCAAATCTCCTTGGCAGAGAGAAGATTTAGAAGAAATGGATCTAGGGTTTTTAAAGAAAGGTTTATATTTTAAGGGAGAAGGAAGTGACATGATTGAATTTGGGGAGTTGGGAAATGATTTGCCAGGCTGTAGCATTAATTGGGAAGGAAGAGAGAAATTCAATCCTAATTAATAGGTAATTGATAATTTAAATGCCATATTTACCCCTTTGTTAATTTAATTAATTTCCTTGGTTTTCAATTTATTTACAAAAGTACCACAATCAATCCAAGCCATTTATTAATTAATCGTATAGATCATAATGCTTCTCGTACTTTTCGCAAAAAATATACTTTTCTATGAACCTTCCTCTCTCTCTATATATATATATGGAAACAAAAATTGCCAGAACTATTTGTACCATTATTAATGATTCATTAATCATCTCTTATGCAAAACACAAAGTTAGTAGCCATTTGTGTCTCTTTGCATTATTGAGCAGCCGTTTCATGTATTCAAGCCATTTATTACAATTCCGTATATGATAAAGGCTGTCGATTGATGCTATATATAGGAGACAGATCATCACCGTTAAGTATGAAAGGGTTTGCCCTTTCGGAAATAAGAGAGGATGTCTTAGGGTTCTGGAAGATGATGGACGGATGTTGAAGAAGCAACGATTTTAGGCTTTTTTGGGAGAGGTAATTTAACAAAATTTCATTTTAGAAAAATATTTTTAAATATAAAAACTAAATAATAAATATTAAACAATAATAAAATAATATTAAATAATCATAAAACATGGAATAAATGAGAGTTTAATAAAATGGTGACATGCGGTGTCAATACCCAGACCAACGGTAGAAGTGTCAACACAAAGGGAATGATAGACATGATGGTAGAAATGTATTATGATATGAAGAGAAGTGAATCGGTGATTGTATTTTTTGTATAAGCTACCAATCATTATTGTTACAATTAAAAGCAATAAGATTAAATATTTATTGGTTATATCTAAAAAAATTTAAACCAATTATAAAATATTTTAAAATGATAAAACTAAGAGTTTAGTTATATATGACATTTTGAAATGTTAGAAAGAATAAATATATAATGTTTATAAATTAAGGTGGATCAATATGATATTTTAAAAGAAAAAAAGACATATATGAAATTAGCTCTAGTAATTTTGAAAAAAGAAATTTAACTCTTAAAAATCAAAATTAAATTAAATTTTAAATTTAAATAAACTATCCAAAACGAATTAATAAAATTATTTAATAGACATTACATAAGTTATTCTTTTATTTATATGATGATAATACTTAGTTTATAAATAAAAGCCCAGATATGAATTTCATAAACTAACAACCAATAAAGTTTAGCCCATAAACCACCAAGTCCATAGGCGGCATCCTGCCCAACAAGTAAGCCTATTAACAATTTTTCGCCCATCCCTAATGCTATATAACCGTATTAGGGTTCCATTACGGCTGTCTACTTCAGAAGCAGCGCAGAGGGAGTGGCCGCCGGGAGTCAGAGGAAGATATCAATCGGGTAGCCGCCGGATCGACGCCGGACAACAATGGTTCACGTCCCCTTCTATCGCAACTGTAACTTATCTCACTCTCTTTAGTATATGAATTTGTATATACATGTATTTAGTGTATATTTTGATCTGTTAGTGGAAGGTTTAAGGATTATCGGAACATATTGTTCTTGCCGATATCCAGATCTATAGAGCTAAGTTGATCATATCGATACTTGAAATTGATAGTGTTACGGTTAAGTTGTTTACTGTTTCGTGAATGGAGACAGAGTTAGGGTTTTGTTGGTCACTTTATCTATTCATTTCAAGGATCATGAATTTTGTTCCGGTGTGTGCATATTAACTTCACCAAACCAATTGCTTAAATTATCGAAAAGATAATGATTTGATTTTACAAATCGAAGGAACGGCTTCATTTCATTCTTTACCTGTATTTCTGTTTTATTATATGCCTGTCTGATTAAAGTCTATCTGGATTCAGATTTGATGATTGAGTGACTTTTTCGTTATTTACTTTTTAGCATTACATTTTTTAGCTATGAATATAACCTTAGAAATTTGCAGCAGTTGTTATTCCATGTGATATAGTTGCCGTTTCAGTTTTTTATATGCTTTACTAGTTATTGAAAAGTTTAACTGACCACCATCGAATGTTGAAATGTGCTTTAGATGGAAAGACTTTTAAGAAGCCCCGTCGTCCTTATGAGAAGGAACGATTGGATGCTGAGTTGAAACTCGTTGGTGAATATGGTCTTCGATGCAAAAGAGAGCTTTGGAGGGTGCAGTATGCTCTCAGTCGCATTCGTAATGCTGCTAGAATGCTTTTGACCCTTGAGGAGAAGGACCCGCGGAGGATTTTTGAGGGTGAAGCCCTTATGAGAAGAATGAACAGGTATGGTCTGTTGGATGAGAGTCAGAACAAGCTTGATTACGTGCTTGCCCTCACTGTGGAGAACTTTCTTGAACGTCGTCTTCAAACACTTGTGTTTAAGACTGGTATGGCTAAGTCAATCCACCATGCTAGAGTTCTCATCAAGCAGAGGCATATCAGGTATAGTTAAACTCATTTATAATCTTTTCATTTGTTAATGATATTGAGATTTGTTAGTTGGGGTAAATACACTGCTTGATGTTTATATTTCATGGATTTTCTTTTATTATCTTATGTGGCTCTAGCTCAATCATATAGGAACTATTTTTGTTGATATTATAAATGTTTATGCACCCAATGTGACTTGGTTTGTTCAAGTAGCTTCCACAGGCTCTTAAAAACCCTGATTGAACATGAATTTGTTTTATATATGTTTAATTTCTTAAATTACTGAAGCATTTGGTCTTGTGTTTTGAAGATTTGGTTTCTTGATTATGGCTTATACAAATTCAAGTACCATAGATGGATATGCTGATAATTCCATACTTTCGCTAATTTTCCTTGTAATATAGACACAATATACATTAGCACTAATCAAATGACTTCAAAAGGCATTTTCTCGGATAGGGTTTTTAATCATATTTGTACTTGTCTTGGAATTGACTTTTACCATGACATAACTGTGGATATGTAGGGTGGGAAGACAGGTGGTGAATGTGTCATCTTTCATGGTGAGAGTTGACTCACAGAAACACATAGACTTTTCACTCACAAGTCCATTTGGAGGTGGCCGACCTGGAAGAGTGAAGCGAAAGAACCAAAAGGCTGCTGCAAAGAAGGCCGCCGGTGGGGATGCTGATGAAGATGATGAAGAATGAGCTTGTTCTGCTGGTTCGTTTTATTAATATCTTTTTGCACTCTTGAGGCTTATTATGAGTATGTGTTATCGTCACAATAACTGTTTGTAGGAAGTTTTGGACGCTTTGCGAAGCTCTTTGTTATTTTTTACTTGTTTTATGGGGGTTTATTTATAATAGATTATGTTTTGGAGTTGCTAAAATTCCGTGATTGACTAAACATTATTATATTCTGTTTTTCCATTTTGAAACCTACATGTGATATGCTTTTCTGATGGTAAACTGGTAATCATATATCTTTTTGTGGTTCGGGTTAAACTGGTAGGGTATTTTGTTGTTTTATGTAGGTGACATAACCAGTAACCAAACCAATTAAGAAATAGGGAAAATATCAAACATTGAATTAACTTTTTTTGTATATTTTTTAAAAGACTATTAGAAAGCAGGTTTTTTTCATTTTTACTTGGTTTTCTGTGGCTTTAGTCATTATTGCATACTCAGCGTAAACAATCAAAATCTTTTGTTCCTATTCATGGATACTTGGCTCTTCTGGAGTGCTGTACCATGCAATGGCATGTTGAAATGCCAAAGAAACTTCACACTTGGCAACAGTATGCAATGGTCTGAATCCTTGCAATTGTGGCATCCATGGAAACCGTAGTTTCTCCAAAGTTGATGCTTATCAATATTTGGCTTCTTGGAATGCTTCTTGTTTGATACAGTTAACGTAATGGATGATTAATATCTTTGAAAAAATAAAAATAAATCGTTCGAACCTAAATCGAAATCATCTTGTCAACCTGTCTCATGAAAAGAAATTGGAACTAACCTTAATGGCTTAGCCGCATCTCATATGTTGAATCAAATCTTGTTGTCTAGAGGGGGCCAAAGAGTGTCGCCATAAAAAACTACTGCTCAAATGCGATTCACCAATGTCAACCGTTTGAGAGTGGAGGGGGCCGACTAGGACGAAAATCTCCCCCATTCCCTGTTTTTCTTTTACCCACACTGCCCCGTTTGGTTCCAAGATTTCGAGATTCACACTCCAAAAATCGTTCCCCTTGTTCTTGCTCTTGCTTAGTTGCAGAGTTTGTGTTTTTGAGATACCACATGTTAGTTACGGTAAAATTTCCGGCAAGTAGGTGTTATCCGGCAATACACGATGCTTTGGCCGTTGTACAACACCGAATTTGTTTTAAGGGAACCGTGTCTAACACGGGCTTAGCTCCTCCTTTTATTTTATTTCGAGTCTTCTCTTGTACTTCGTCCTCGTGTCGTTGCAACTTGCTTTTGATTAATAAAATCAATATTTTCCCCAACAAAAAAAATACCAAAACCCATCAACCAGAAAGCCATCAAAACA
This sequence comes from Drosophyllum lusitanicum, assembly GCA_032274825.1. Taxonomy (NCBI): domain Eukaryota; kingdom Viridiplantae; phylum Streptophyta; class Magnoliopsida; order Caryophyllales; family Drosophyllaceae; genus Drosophyllum; species Drosophyllum lusitanicum. Next base: position 10,596 of record JAUEJL010081745.1, read on the forward strand.
GAGTAATTACATATGGTCGAAAGCTGATTTAGTTGGCTGTTTAACCCAAGTTTCCTTGCTCCATTTGCTGTTTATTATGTATTTGGGTCTTGATTGCCATGACTATAAACCCTTTTAGTTTTACAGAATCAAAATTGTGCTATGGCTATGCCCAAATGACACTTGATACGTCATCCCTCTCGACAAACTTATTACTAAACTGTTGGGCCGTCTATAATCCGTCTATAATTTTAGTTTATGAGTATAAATTGGTAATTGTGTGCCTATCTTAATCTTCAGAAAAATGAAGCAAGATAAATAAATAAAATCATTGAACAAAGAGTGTTGTTATAAAACCCCCCTTCGTACCCCTACTTCTCACATACCGTAATTCCATAAACATATCCAATCAATGTCACACACTCACACTAAATCAAAGAGTCAACCGCCAACCCCATTGAGAGGGTGAAATGGTCTTAAGTCTTAACCCTCGAACATTACTTGTAAGGGAGTGCTTCATTGGTGGTTTTAGGAGGCAAGGAATAGTAATAGAAATGATTAATGTTGTTTGATTTGGTAGAATATAATCAATGATCATCCATTATTTTGAATAATGAACCATTTTCTAGTAAATTTGAGAAAATGGATTCATGTGTGTGTCTACCATCGACCCTCACCACAACCATCACCTATTACCACCACCACCGATTGCCGGTGCCGTCACCACTGCTACCGCTGGCAGCTATAAACAACACACAATTATAGCTCATCCCACAACCATAACCACTACCGCCACCTCCAACTACATCGTCGTCAACCATCGGTTGCCACCATTAATTGTCATTGATCACCGCCTCCACCAACACCGTCTTCGCAACCACCACCGTCACTACCATTGAGTACAATTGTTGCCACCACCAGCCACAACCAAACCACAAGCTACCACCAATAATGTTGTTTCCACCAACTGTCATCCCACCATCTATCTACACATACACACAAATATTACTATAACCACCAACATCGTCATGGATTTTAAGTGTGTATCCACCACTGACCACTATCACCAGCACTGTCATCACGACAACCCTTTACCACCATCACAAACCGTTGCGACTGGCGACTGCCATCACCACCACCAACAACCACCCATCTCCACTACCACCATTTTCCCTCCGTTGCCACCATAATCACATGTCGCAAAGCATATCACTATAACCACCAATATCGTTATGGATTCAAGTGTGTACTCTCATTCCTTTGTTTTCAACAAAGCCCCTAAATTGACGTGTAGTTCAAAGGCAATCTGTAGTTGATCTCAGTACTTTATTAATTATTTTTGTTTTGTCAGACATGTTTTTTCAAATCATATCTTTATACCGGGTTAACATCCTTTCATGTTGTGATTAAATATGACTCATCATGTTTTCTAATAAATATGAGAGTGAATCCCTTATTTTAAAGTCAAGAATGAGTCCCTTTAAAGGTCTCACTCTCATATTTATAAGAAAACATGACAAGCCAAAAAAATGTCTACTAATTTTATTTTATTTCTTGAACGACAATACAAACAATTTTATTATTAAAAAGTTAACAAGAAGCTAGACAAATTATATATAATAAACTAATTTTATAATTTCTATCAGGCTAATAATTCTTGAAAAAAAAATGGGTCAGTGGCTTAAAACACCTAATGAGCAAAATTTTTGCAGTACACTAAAATTCCCCAATGGACTAATTTTACCAAAAACTAAGATTATTTTTTACATGATTGGTATCTTATAAAGCTATGACGTTTGGACCAAACAAAGAGAAGTTTTAATATTCTCTTACTTTGTATTACTATTTATTCTTATATTCATAAGATTAAGATAAGTGTCAAAATCAATAAAGAGAGTCATGAAAGAGAATTATTGAATTTAACGTGTTATTTTTGAGTGAGTTGGAGGATAAAGTATGAAGAAATAGAATTTTCCGCCAACAAAGTCACACACCTTTGACAAAGATGTTACTGGGTTAACTTCGATTTCATGCCATCGGAATCGGCAATTGATGCCCTTTTGTGACGTTGGAATCCAATTCTTGTCCATAGTCGATTCAGTTCAAATGCTATTTCAATTCTTTATACACTTATCTCATATAAAATGAATATCTAATTGTATAAAAATACAATAAACTTTTTCTATTTATAATTATTATATTAATATAATATTTTTTTCCAAAAAAATACAAAACTCTATTATAAACTTACTTTTATATACATTTTTTTCATGTCTCAAGTTTTAACAATTGTATAATATGAATTTTGCCTTAATTCTAATTGTATAAAATAGTGTATATAATAAGTGATCATGAAAGTTGATTTTTATTTTTTTTAAAGTTTATTATATATAATTGTAATAAAGTATAATTTATTGTATTTTCGTATAAGAGGGCCTTAGGCTAACAATATATGAGTTTGGAAGGTGCTCCGCATTTTTTAGATTGTAGGTTTTAGTCTCGGCATTGGATTAAGTTGAATATGTTTAGCTGTCAGAAAAAAATCCATTGTATTTTTGTCAATTTACTTAGTAAATAAATTAATCATAAACTTTTAAGATTTTATTTTCTTAGTCGGATAATTACTATTCAATGACCTTTTGCTTTTTAAAATGTTTTATTGTTAAAAATCGACTTTTAGACAATAATTGCAAGTGATTAATGGATTAATATGTTTATTTGTAAGTGAATCTACATAACTACAATTAGATTAAGTTTCTAACAGATCTTATGGGTTTTGATTAGTGCAATAATTTAACCGACCAAACAAATAAGGGGATACGATATATATGTTTTTAGCAGTACCTATCTTAGATGTTTTTATACTTATAAACATTTTAAATGAATGGTATGTTAGTCATTTTAATATTTAGTCATTTAAGTGTAATATGAAAGCACCAATAATACATAATTCTAACCGCACAAATTAGTTTCCTAACAAACAATGTACTTCCTACCATTTATATCATACTAAATAATCTAAGCATTATTATAATGCCATTTTATTAATAAGATAATACACCTATTTAATAGGGTAAATTGTACGAAAAACAAACCATATCATTATATATGATTAACTTTTTTTTCAAAAAAAAAATACAACCAACTTTAATAACATTGACATTGTATAACGTCGATTGTTTTTTACCAATTAATTTTTTCTTTTTACTTTTAATTAATTTATTTTATATAAATAAAAATAAAAATAGCAAAGATAAGATGAACACGGCAACAAGCACATGAATCTGAAGTATTAAAGAGAGGAACACAACAAACACCTTTAATTTTTTCCAACAACTAAACACATTCGCGTCTAATTATACATCATATGTTCACTACCAGTATTTAAACTTGTAACATTAAAGTTGAGGAGTACCTTTTCCAAACCGTAACACCGCTAAGCCAAGACGCTTTGTTAACACTACAAACACCTAAGTCATAAAAACTCAAATACCCAATCGGATAAACAGCAAACAACCAAATCCTTAAAGAGATGAACAAAGTCTGCAAAACCTAAATCGTGTGGGTTTTCAAACCTCGATTTCTGCAAACCTAAAATCAAGAAAACTCAAACCTAGAACTTCTCATTTATGCAAGAGATCCTCTCCTTGAGATTTCTATTATCTTAATTTGATTTGTTTTTTAATTCAAGGTTTAATCGATTCTTATTTCTTCATTTGATTATGGGATCGATTTCTTATTTCCTTATTTGATTCTGGACCCATTCGATTTTGAAGAACAAGAATATTATGAACCCATTCGATCTGAACAAGAAGGTTCGATTTTGGTTATGTAGATCTGAACAAAAAGAACAAGAAGATGTGGGTCTCAGATCAGGGTTCATCTTGCCTTCTTCAAATCACCACCGTCGTTGCCTTCAAACCACTGTCGCTACTGCCTTGGTGATTTCATAACTGCTGGCTTTGTGAGTTTGTAGTTAAATAGGAGTTTAGGTGAATATAGGGTGGGTTTTGATTTGAGGTTTATAATGTGGGGATTTGATTTAAAGTTAGTTCGGAGGTTTTTGATGAATAAGAGCACATTGAAGGTGAACTCATGAATACCATAAGACATAAAACTAAACGCCTTCATGGGGATGATTTATACTTATTTATGGAGTGTGTGAAAATTAAGAAATGGGAAGTTGTTTCAGAATTCATCGGTTCTGAAAGCATCATTGTTGAGCAGTCAAATTCAAGCGAATGCTTTCTTCTTGATCAAGAACCATAGCAGGCTAAGCTTATCAAATAAATGGATCGACCGGTATCTCTCTCCCTCTTCGTGTTTTTAATTTTAGTCATCGCTATGTTATGTTTTTGTTAGCTGGATGTTGATTTACCTTCTTTCTTTCAAATCTTTGTATCCTTGGTTTCTAACTCCTGGCTAGATCCCTTTCATAAAATTTTAGTTGGTCTTGGAATGGTAATGACTATGTCGAAGCTCTTTCAAGATTAACTTTTCTTGCCGTTCAAAAAATGTAGTAATATTATTATTATTATTATTTCTATTTCTTATTTAATATAAAGGATTACCTCCCTTTTTTTCATTTTTATGATATTTTCAACTTTAGAGCATAT